>PYAF01004229.1:811102-822062 GCA_007407185.1 Glycine tomentella
AACCGTATTTGAAATAACTTAAACAACTACGGTCCTTATTTCAACCGACTTCGAAATAATTAAACAAATACGATTTTATAATAACCGTGTTTGAATAGTTGGCTTTATTTACCAAAATGCCACCGTACTCATTTCAACTATGGTTCTTGGACAACCGACTTCGAAAACGCGTCGTAAAAGCCAGATTTTCTAGTAGTGAGTAATGAATCCAGCACAGTTTGCAAATCTATGTACTCAATGCCTAACTTCTCAATTTTCTTAAAATCAATCCTCTATCCATAACACATTTTAAATACCACAAAATCATTTAAATTGTCTTTAGGTGTTCGTCATATATGTGGAGTGCATGCATTGACTTACTAAACTTATTGCAAAGGCTATATTGATCGGGTATGAGATAAATAAATTTTCTTTCCACTAATTTTTGGTACTATATAAGTTATATCTACTAGATTGTCTTCACTTCCAAGTTTTTGAATAGGATCTATAGGAGTTTTAGCCAACATGCAAACCATCATAGTTTTCTTGAGAAGATTTGGAAAATACTTTCCGTGACATAAAAATTCCTTTCTTTTGAACTTGAAATTAATCTCCACCTTCAAGACTCCAAAACATATTTTAATGTCGTCATAGAACAATTAGCACATTCATTTTTCTCCATATATAAGAATGTATGACAAATGTTAAATGCTAACTTTGACATCATTGAACAAGCTTGATTCTTAACAAAATTGGGAAAAGCTCTCAAACTAAGCTCTAAGTGATTGTTTCAATTCATAGAGAGATTTTTGAAGCCTGCAGTATACTTTACATGTGATTCAAAATCCAAGGATTCATCCAATAGACTTCTTCCTCCAAATCTCCATTTAAAAACGAATTCTTCACATTTAGCTATTGTAATGGCCAATTTGCAATTAATGACGAAAGAACTCTAATTGCAAGTAATGGCCAATTTATAAATCTCTATTATAATTTTCAATAGTCTACCTTTCATTTTAATATTTTTTTTTATAAATTTATTGCTTCTAATGTCAACTGTGTCATAAATATTGCCCGTATAGAAAAAGGAAACATCGACACTCCCTATTAGCTGTAAAGTGCAGAGGATGCTTACTTGCTTAGTTTAGTGACAGCATTTATATGACTGACGCAATTACAATTAGTGCTCAATGTATCACTGTCGCAAAATGTCAACGACAACTTGCTCAAAGCTGCATGGAGAGTTTTTGCTTGACCAAGTATTTTAGACCTTTTGCTTTAAATGCACAATAGTGTACACCCAAATCATTGAATTTTACTACTAATCTACTTACAATTATGATTACTTGACAACTTCCAAGCCATCGACCGACCATCTCAATTATATTTTTTTATCAGATACTTTTAAGTGTTAAAAGAAGTAAGTATATATTTTTTTAATTATATACTTTAGTAAGTTAGGAGTATTTCATTTTATCAGAATCCTTAGACCGCATCCATGCTAATTGTCTTATAATTTGGCCATACGAACTGGGTTTGATCCTGATAAAAAAAAAAAATCTTTATTTTTCACTCAAAATATATGCCTTTTATGGAATATTTTAGAAACTGGGAGTAGATTAGCGACTTAGCGGGATGAAGCTGTCCTCCATTGGATATCTATTTCATTTTCTTGTCAACTTTGGTCGAATTCCCAACTATTTCACACACCGCTGCAAACATTAATTTTCTTTTCGAAATTCAAAATTGTTTGGTACTCTCTGTTTTCCATTTTCTGCAGAGCACTAATAGCGGAAGGGAAAGTAAACACATGCAGGAAGTGCCAGAAAAGAAGGTCATCCATCAATATATGCAGAAATAGAGAGATTTATTAGTTTATCAAATTTTATAAAATGATGTATTCATTAGCTTTTATTTGGTTAATTTTTGTCCCTATATATTGTTTTTTAAAAATTGTTTTGGTCGTTATAAAATTATTTTTTTTCAAATGGACCTTGTAAAATTCTTTTCGTTTTGTTTCGATCAATGCTATTTTGTTTTATTAATCTTTAATTATTTTTTTAATCCTTTAATTAATATATATCTATCTTTCATTTTTGTCACTATAATAATTGTTTTCTTATGCTTGTCACTATAATAATTTGTTCATTTTGAATAAGTCTCTTTGAATAATATTTAAGGACTAAAAACTGATCTACATATTACAATGATATAGATGAAAAATAAATATATTACAAGGGCTAAAGTAAATAACAAGAACAAAAAAAAAAAATACAAGGACTATTTAAAAATAGTAATTCTATAAGTACCAAAATCAAATAAAAGCAGTGTATTGCATAGATAAAAACATTTTTAAACCTGCAATTTATACCCGTTAAAAAAATAATAGAAAGTAAAAATTATAGACGTATAACAAATTTAATAATTTATAACTATATTTAAACATTCCTTAAATGTTCTTAATGTTGTGTTTTTTTTAGGAAGTAAGCTAGCTAGATCCTTACAGTTTTATAAATAAATAAAAACAGAGAGCAGAAGGAACATGATTGACGTTGATTTGAGATCCATATAATCGTATATCTTCTATATGAACATTAGTGTCGATTGAACGCAGCCAATAACTAAGAGATAAGTGTTTAGACCATATATTGAATGACCTTAATTAGGAAAGTGACTCGTTTCATATATAAGGTCTTCTATTTGGCTAAATTTACTTTTAATTTATCTAAAGTGGTACGTACTATTGCAGTAATAATTTGGACCCACTAGGGCCTGGTCTTGTGAAGAGTTTATGAGTTCAAACTCCATTGTGAATTTGTGATTGTCATTGTATACAAAATTAAATGAATTGCATTCATAATTGGGAGTTAAATTCTGATAATCACATGCACTTGTGCTTGTAGTTCACGTATCACGAATGCAGTACAGCAGATGTGATTGCAGAAACATTTGTGCAAAAACTGTTTGCGCGTAAAAGTTTTTGTAGGTAGGAATTGAACTTAATTATAATATAACTCATGCAAATGTTTAACTAATTAAGTCCTTATTTGCGCGAGCAAGTTGGGTTTTAAATTAAATATATTATCTACAATTGTGTAACATTGATTTTTAATTCATAAATTAAAAAAAAAAAGGTTTTGTAGGAGTATAGTAGATAATTGACAGAGAAAAACCTCCACACTCGGCAGGCCAAATCTATGTCTGGCAACGGAAAAGGAGAATTTTCTTTGACTCTTTTAGTCTTCAATTACTATATTTCTTGAGTTTTCCTTTACACTTAGTCTTCAATTAATTATCATCTCTCCGATCACACTATTAATTGAAATATATATTATCATAGTACTAACTTAATTTTCCAAGTTTAGAACATAACTCGCTCAGTTATTACTCAACTTTGATTAAAAACCTTCATGCCACGTCGTGCCCATTTAATACGATGATGAGTGATGTTCACCCTATATCAATCATGAACATCTCTACGCAGCTGAAATGTGAAAAATACCAAAATGACAAGTAGCGATATAATTTAATGTGCGCATGCCACTAACTGTAAAAATATCATTCATATAAGCCATCTAGCATTTTTCATTTTTCCTGGTAAAACAAATTATGCAAAATTTTATGGTGATCTTGTAATGCCTGAATTCCCATCACTGCAAAAACGCAATTAATTCCACATTAAAGACTAGAGAAAAGGTCATGGTATTGGTACACTGCTAAAGCCGGGATTGTCGTCATTGATTTTCACATTATGTCCGCGAGAATTTAATGCTCACAACAATAATATCCCAACTGTAAAAGCTTGGTTTTTTCTCCTCCTTTCACTTCTATATATAGTTTTGTTCATTCAAAAGTTTCTCATCCACTCACCACTCTCCCAAAAGCATATACTAGTAGTTTGTACTACTAATTTGTTGCTTCATTTCTTGTGTCAATGGCATTTGGGGAGTTCATTATGAATATAGGGGTAATGGTAATGGTTCTGGGTTTGTGGAGTGGCGTTGGATTTGCACAACAAGTACCTTGCTACTTTATTTTTGGAGACTCTTTGGTGGATAATGGGAACAACAACCAACTTAACTCACTGGCTAAGGCTAATTATCTCCCTTATGGGATTGACTTCGCTGGTGGCCCAACTGGAAGGTTTTCCAATGGAAAAACTACTGTTGATGTAGTCGGTGAGTTTGTTAATTTCTCAAAAATATATATATATATATATATATATATATATATATATTATAGTTTATGTAATACTAGTAAGTTGTTAAAATTTGTAGTAAAAAAAATAAGTTGCTAAAACTCAAACATATTTTAAGTAGCGTATAAAAATTGCATGCTACTACTCAAATGGAATAGTCCTGTTTATCAAATCCACTCTAACTGTTAAGATTTTACGTTTGCTAATTGCTTGGCATGCAACAAGTTAATGTTTTTATATTTGTATTGTTTTCCTGTTTTTCAACCTATCAGTTAAGACAGGTATATGTAAATTAAATGCAAACTTATTATATGCATTGTATGCGTTTGTTTTCGATAAAGATCTTAGATTAGCTCAATATTGAAAGACTAAAATGAGTAATAGTTATAACTTTGGGGAGAAAAATAAAGTTTTTCAAAACTGTGCACATGTTACTACTCCATTTGAGTTACTCCACTTTGACTTTAGTTATATGCCTAATGTCTACCCCTTAAATATAAAGCACATGGGTTTGTTTGGCTGCATTGAATTTGCAATTTAAGAAAGTCTGGTTCTGGTATAGTCTTTGGAGTACTAGTAAGAGCTAACAGGTGGTAGCTAGGAGGCAAGTAAAGAAGGGAAGAACATCAACCAGAAAAATATTAACTGGGCTCAGAAATGCTGATTTATATTTAGTAATAAAAACAAACAAGGATAAATTAAGGAAAGTAGGAGCTGTATTCTGGACGTAGATGAAATTGATTCTTTAATAGTTCTACATATGTGTAAGCATCTGAAATCATTTAATTACTCTTTTGTCTAACTTTTTTTTTTGCAATTTTACAGCTGAGCTTTTGGGTTTCAACGGTTACATTCGTCCCTATGCAACGGCTAGAGGTCGAGATATACTTAATGGAGTCAATTATGCTTCTGCCGCTGCCGGAATTAGAGACGAAACTGGACAGCAACTGGTACCTGTTTATTAATTTATTTATTTTGGCTTCTGTGGCACATAATTTATTTTTTCTTCATTAATTTGGTAACCACAATTATTTGCTATAATTTTTTCATTTGTTTAATTTCCACTTTAACTTGTAGGGAGGCCGAATCAGTTTTAGAGGGCAGGTGCAAAATTACCAAAGAACAGTATCCCAGATGGTAAATTTACTGGGAGATGAGAACACAACGGCAAATTACCTGAGCAAGTGCATTTTTTCAATTGGAATGGGTAGCAATGATTACCTTAACAACTATTTCATGCCTCTAGTCTATTCCAGCAGCCGGCAATACACACCACAACAGTATGCTAATGTGCTTATTCAAGCATATGCTCAACAACTCAGGGTTAGTCCATACATTTTCAATTTGTTTTCATAATGTGTACCCACATCTCCAACTAGTAATTTTTTTTATTACAAAGTCCAAAAATAATAGTAGCAGTAGTAATAAATAAACAACAATAAATAAATTAAATAATTATGGTTTGAATTTTTGCTGGTAATTAGAAACTGGAATAAGGTTCATAAATTAAAAAACTTAATTGTTTTTTGCTTGTGATTCAGATTATGTACAACTATGGGGCAAGGAAAATGGTCTTATTTGGGGTTGGCCAAATAGGTTGCAGCCCTAATGCACTAGCCCAAAACAGCCCTGATGGTAGAACATGTGTGGCAAGAATCAATTCAGCAAATCAATTATTCAACAACGGATTGAGATCTCTTGTTGATCAACTCAACAATCAGCTTCCGGATGCAAGATTCATCTATATAAACGTTTATGGTATCTTTCAAGATGTCTTAAGCAACCCATCTTCTTATGGTAATTATTTTCTGCCTATCTAGAACATTTGGTAATTTGTTGAGAGTCAAAATTTGGACACAGTTCATGCTCATTTTGTTCCAATGTTGTCTTAAATTTTCAGGATTTAGTGTCACAAATGCTGGATGCTGTGGGGTTGGAAGGAACAATGGCCAAGTTACATGTCTGCCTTTGCAAACCCCATGCAGGAACAGGAATGCTTTCCTGTTTTGGGATGCATTTCATCCAACTGAGGCTGCCAATACTATCATTGGTAGGAGAGCTTACAATGCTCAATCTGCATCAGATGCTTACCCTGTTGATATCAATCGCTTAGCTCAGATCTAAATTAAAGAGGGTCTTGTAGTGGCAATAAGCTATGCCACAATAACTATAATTGTAATGTTTGTGTGGTCTTAGTTTCTTTTTCTTATTCAGATTTTAAATGTTTGTGTTCACAAGTCTAAGTGTAATTTGGCATTAAAATTTTGGTCAAGATTTGCATATTGGCAGTGAGTACTTGTTGGCTGATGATATATATTTTCATCCAAAGTGAATAAAATGACAAGAAATTATTTGCTTTCAGGCTTCTTAAAATAAAGAAATTACTTTCTGTCAAAAATATTTCCTGGTCATTTTTTTTATTAGTTGCGTGTTTTAATATTTGATAATACAAACAATTCATTTTCAAAATAATGTACCAAAAGAAAACATCATTTTCAGAATAATATGTAAGGTAAAATATATTTTTATTCTTTCAAAATATAGCTAATTTTACTTTTAGTCTCATAAATTTTTCAAGCACTTTTGACCCCTTATTTTTTTTCATAATGTTTAAATTAAATAATTTTTAAAAATATTAATTTATTGTTTAAATTAAATTAAATAATTAAAATATTAATTTAATCAATTAAACAATTTAATAATTTGATTATGTGTCACACATCCCACATTACTAAGCCACATTGCAATTGCTTATGTACTAAGTTGTTGTCAAATTAGAAATTAGTGTTTATAAGACAATGAAGATGATTCTAATATGAAAGTATTTATATGAGTTGTTTAACTTTAAACTAAACAATGTTGTTTAATTTTTTCGGTGGAGCATATAACATAACATTTTTTTATAAGTAATAGTTGCTTAATAAATTTATATTATAAATAGAATATTTTTTAAGTGTTGTAGGACACACAAAATTAAATTAATCACTCAGTTTAGCAACCTTAGTATTGAAGTGAATTTCATGTAAAATGTTTAAATTTATGTGGAATTATAAGATCTCATACAATTATGATAAATAACTCATGTAAACAAACTATTCATAGTAAATGCTCTAAAGATATTTGTGGACTTGGTGGTGTTAGAACATTAGCGTTAGAATGAGGACTTGGGCTACTCTTGTCCTTTAGTCTCAAATGTGGAACTTGTTCTGGTAGGCACAAATTAAAGTATCACATTGCTTAGGAGTTGAGACTAAGAATAGTTTATAATACTTCACATTACTAAGTCATGTCGCAAGTGTTGATGTACTAAATTGTTGTCAAATAAACAATTAATGTTTGTAAGACAATGATGATGATCCTAATGATGTCCGCAAACTTAGTGTTAGAAGAAGGGTTTAGGTTACTATTTTCTCTTAGCCTTGATTGTGGAACTTGTTTCGTTAGTCACAAAGTTTCATATTGCTTAGGAGTTTAAATTAAGGACAATTTATAAACACTCTCCTCCCTTACCTCCATACACTGAAACATTGTTAATAAGGCATGATAAATGCTTCCTCCCCTATTTTGGCAGACTTAATTTTATTGATAGAAATGCTAGAATTCTATAAATATTCAAGATGGTAACTTGTCTCCTTAGAGGGCAAGTGAAAGACAAGAAGCAACAATTTAGTAAGCGGGAGAAAGTGTTTATCACATATGGTTTATGGAATACCACAATGTAGGGATAATGCTGGCTATTTATGGAGAAAATCATAGAGTTTGGTTAATTTCTAACATATCATGGTTTCTTGTATGGTTAAAATTAAATAACATAGGTTACTTAAGAAAGGATGCCATAAGCTTCTAGCCACACATAATTCTCACGGTTTGGACACCTCACTTAGAGTAACTATACTAGTAGTTTTAAATGCATAGGTATTACCGGTTAAGTTCTGCGCGTTATTAAGTTACTTTGGTTACAAATTTAATTAAACTAAACTCCCATGAAACTTAGTTCCACATTGACTAGATCTTATCCTTCGCATGATCATCATTCATTTAATGTATGCAAGTTGGTGTAAAAATACACTCCTTGGTCGTGACGCGGAGTAGAAAATCTTAAACAAAATACATTTACTTCATTATGACAACCTTATCCAAATTAAATGCAAGTGATGGTTTGGAATTCATATTAAATTTGTCTTCCTTTCTTGGCCGTGAGTTTTACATGGAAGAATAGGCACTTATGCTAATTAATTTTATTATGTTTTAAGACATAAAATTCCTATGTTAAGGTGCATGGCAGACTTAGGTCTTGTTACTAAATATTAAATCAGCGATTCTAATCTTTAATTAAAATTGATTTATGCCTAACCTTTCCTTAATTATTTTATTAATCAAGATTAAAATTAATAAAGTGGCTACAATTAAAGACTAAAATTTGTCTTTAATTGTGGCCACTTAATTTGTGACTGGGCTTCTATATTTGTCCAAATTAGGAGGGTTTGAAATTGATCGAGGTGCTTTTAGGATTTGGGGTTTTGAGTTGTTTGATTGAGGTGTTTCTCTGTTGGAAGTTCTGAGAAATTCAATTTGGTTTCCTAGGTTGATAGTGTAGTCGGATTTTTGGCTTGAGAGATATGTCCTCCCCCACCCACCACAAAATTTGGGCTAATTATAAATTTGTAATTTTATTAAGGTCTGTATCTATTTCGTTATTCTTTAAGATTGACTTAAGTAGGTCAAAATTAAAAGACTTAAATATAGTTTTGATTTCTCATAAATTTTTGAATTTTTCTTTGTTTCCTAGTTTTTTTTTTTTTTTTTAAATATTTGGTTTCTAAGAAGTTTGTTATTTTGTGACAACTTTAAAATTGTTGAAGGCAATTTCCAAAGATGTATGCATTTTTTAACGGTTATGTATTCAATTATCATAAAAAGACAATTGTTGAAGGCAATTTCCAAAGACGATATTTTTTTTCTTTCATCTTCTCTCTCCCTGTGTCCCAAAGGAACTCTCTATGCACGAAAGTCTAACAGACCCCCAAACATGACTGCGCCAGCAATGAAATACTCTCACAACACCAAACTAGTGATACCCCAGAAGAAGATCCACCCAAGCACCAATATCTCAGACTTGTCAGAATAACCATCATAGACCAGAGCTCTAAACACTCGATGCATATTCAACATTTAGTCGCTACCATCTATTACTTTGTGCCATCATTGGATTATCTCTCACTTTCTTTATTCACCATTCACTCTGTGTATGCCAGAAAAAAAATTTAGGCTTCAAAATATAAACATTTTTTTTCCTTTTTCTTTTCTTCGCAGTTCTTGATCATAACCAAATGAAAGGTTTTGGTTTGGTTTGTACTTTCATGTTTGAGTTTGGGGGGTGTTGGGATAAACCCCATTTGAACAATTTTGGATTTTGGATTTGTTATATTAATTGTTCTCTTTTTTGGTCCCTACTTGAATTCTTGAGCGGTGAATGCCCTTTATGAAAGGTTTTGATTTGGTTTTGGTTTTGAAATTTCCATGATGCTTTAGAGTTTTGGGATTGTTGGGATAAACCCCTTTTCATCAATTTTGGATTTTGAACTAGGTTTGTTCTATTATTCTTTGTTCTTTTTCTTACTTGCATGGGCAGCGAATACCACATGATGTTTTGATACGTTGGCAAATTAAAGTTTCTAAGCACAAGAGTTTGTTGAATTGTTCTAGTTTTACTGGTTTCATGATTCTTGTGAATTTAAATTTGAAATGTGGTCTAGGATCGTCTTGTTACAGAAGATCGCAGTGGTATGGAGTGTGGAATTTGGGGAAGAAGAGGAAAAGAGAAAAACAAAAGTGAAGCCACTGCCAAAATCGCCTTTAGTGGCGACAATAGTGTTAGAGGTTACGGGAGAGGAAGAGAGGTATATAAGGGGGAAATATTTGATAAGAAAGTGTGTATGAGAAAATTGTATATCTTGATTAATCTTAAAGCTGGTAAAAATGGTGAATGATGGATCACCTATAAGGTGGTTCATTGTAGCCTTCGTCATCGTATAGATCTTATAGCTTTTATATTTATCTTTCCATTTGATATCACTTTATGATATCTTTGTATAATAGTAGAGAGATAAGAATAATTGTAGTTTGAATATATAATACATGTCCTAGCTTATACATACTTTGAAAAAGAACGTGTATTATTTGATCTTTCACGTAGGTTTCAACTTTAATTTCCATCTCTGAATGCATATTGAACACTTATACTCCCATATCATGTTCCTTATATTTGCACTTTACTTAAGTATAAAACCTACAAGTCAAGAAAAAAAAAATACAATTTCCCCTTTTATATGACATTGTTTAAAAATTTCTTTGTTCTCTTTTCTATAAGTTTTTTTTCTTCTAATTGTCCATTGTATTATTATTTTTTTTTTATGGAAATACTCTTAATAAATGTTATGAGGTGCCTCTTTCTCTCTATATGAGGATTGGAGAATGGGGAGTTTAGTTTTAAAAATTAAAGCTTCACTATTAATATTCTCTTTATATTAATTATTTAAGGGTAAATTTTAGAAAAATAATACAATTACAAACAAATTTAATGATAATAGTTAAATTAACCAACTTTCTTAAAATATTTGAATTAGTTAACAATGTCTTATAATTAGGGATGAATGTACTATTATTTAAAACATTCATACAATTCAAATGAAAATTCATTTTTAAATCATGCAAACATATCATAAGAACATGGTCACTTAAAATAATCTTTATTTTATTTTATTTTATTTTATTTATTTGTTT
>PYAF01004229.1:822162-840868 GCA_007407185.1 Glycine tomentella
AAGACAAAAAAGATAGATTAAAAGATATAAGGGGTTAAGATTTTTTCAAAAAATGTTCTCATTGAAGAAAAATTCTTAGAAATGTTTTTATTGAAGAAAAAATCCTAAAAATATTTTCGTTTAAGCTAATATAAATTAAATTGAGTGCACTTATACTAGTTTTTTTTATAAGTTATTATCCAATGCACGATTAATTTTATGAACCAATATTAAAACCCAAAGTACACCACTTACAAGTTATAGAGTATAAATAAGAAGATATGTTAACATTGGAAGCATAAAATTAGACTTTTTTTTTTCTTTTTTTCATAAACAATTAAAGACTTAAAGTTGCTACATATTGCAGAAGTACGTAATATCTAACTTAAAATGGAAACAAAGAGGAACTTAACAAGTCTAATTAATGTTACTATGTCTCCTAAAACAAGTCTTATTTTAAAAGGAGAATATGCAAAATAAAGGAATAAATACGTGAATTAGGTGAAAATGAAATATAAAAATGGTGAGATAGAACCTGTTAGATAATTGTAACTTGTAGATAATAACTAGTAGATAATTGTAGCTTATAGATAATATATATTTTATAGATAAAAAAGTTATAACATTATGATTAATATTCAAATAATAAGGTATTAATTCCGACTCTTAAAGGCGAGACGTCCGTGCTTTTATGTGTTAGGACTGATATGAAAAGTTGATGTGCGTACTAAAATGACACGTCACTTATTATGTATATTTTGTGGACCTGAATAATAATACATTATTATTATCATCATCATTATTTATCTTTATTTATATCTTTGAATTAGATAATCAGTTAATAATTAAATCTTATTGTTTGAATTAATTCTTTTTGGATAATTATTGCGTTTAAAAAATCACCTAGCCTAGTGCCTTACATAATCAAGACAATTAAATGTGAGTTGCCTAATCATATCATATCCTATATAAAATGAAGCCTAAGACCATTCAGGATTATTTCCATTGTTATTTCTTATTTATTTTCACCCCATCCCTAAACCAAACCAAACGGAACAATAAAAATGCGTACGTATCCTGTCTTCCTGAAATAGCGAGATCCTTCTTACGCATGCATGAGAAATAACCAAATAAGAAATATATATATATATATATATATATATATATATATATATATATATATATATATTATATATATATAACCAACGCAAACCAGCAATCCCGCAAAGCTCAACGTGGGTTAATTCGAACCAACAACAAACAAATGGAGAACACTTATGTATCTATCAGAAACAATACATGGAGCGCATAGCAGCATGCATAAGTAAAGATTTAAATTAACAGAAAAATTAAGTCCCCCCCCAAAAAAAGACAACACATGCAATTCTGTTATCAATATGTTTGAAAAAATTAATTGAAAAATTAATTAGAAGTTGAAAAATTATCTTATTAAATTATAAGTGTTTACTAAAAATATCTATTGAAGTAATTGAAAAATATAAAATTATATAAATGATAAAAATAATAAAATTTATTTTAAATAGAAAATTAAAAAAATCTAATAAATATTTAAAGATAAAATAAGAATAAATATAAGAAGGTAAAAGCATATATTTGCATTTTAAAAAAGTAGCGTTTCACAAAAGATTAAAAATTATTAAAAAATTCGTTTATCAAACCCGTTAAACAAATTTTTAACTAGTAAAAATTAAAAATTAATTGAAATATCTAAACAAATTCACTCATAATGTTAAAAATTAAAACAATCAAATCAAATACGAAGTTTAATAATTAAAGTTCAATATGAGTTTTTTTTTACATCATGTTTAAAAGATTTTAAAAAAATGTTTTGGATAGAAATGAAAATTCTGTATATTTAAAACTCATGAGCTAATACAATATCCGTATCAATTAATTTACCAATTCAATTTAATGATCTGAATTATTAATTAGAGCTTCCATTTTTTGACCTTCTGATGTTATTTTAATTGGAGTAATTGGTAACGAAACTTGCCTAACCCGTCATCTTAAAAATAATGTTAATTATTGCTTCATTCTGACTTCATTGTAAGAAAAAACAAAACAAATCTTCGAACTTGGACACAAACTGTCACCCCAACCACCCTATATATATACATGCACCTTTCGTCTTGTCCTTATAATTTCCTGGATCATAATAATCCAATCTCTTTTTGTCTCGTCAGCTTTTCTACCTACATCGAGATGGAAGCTAAGACTAAGCCATGGTTAGTTCTATCTCTTGTTCTATTGGCTGCAAATTGCATGCAACAATGTGTCTATGGAGAACCACAAGTGCCTTGCCTTTTTATCTTTGGTGACTCTCAATCTGACAATGGAAATAACAACAACCTTCCAACAATAGCAAAATGCAATTACAAACCATATGGCATCGACTTCCCAGAAGGCCCAACTGGAAGATCTACCAATGGACTAACGTCAATTGACTACATTAGTAACATTCTCTACGCTGAATCAATTCACCATTTTTTAAATCACCAAAAGAGAAGGAAAAAAAAAAAAAACATATATATAGTTGAGCCCTTCATCTGTCCTTTCCCAGTTCTATTTTCTTACCCCCAACTTTTTGTTTAGCTCACTAATTAATGTTTAACTATTGCAGCTAAATTTCTGGGATTTGAAAATTTCATCCCACCCTATG
Source organism: Glycine tomentella (assembly GCA_007407185.1). NCBI lineage: Eukaryota > Viridiplantae > Streptophyta > Magnoliopsida > Fabales > Fabaceae > Glycine > Glycine tomentella. The sequence continues at coordinate 824,822 of PYAF01004229.1, forward strand.
CAAACACTAGTGGCTCAGACATACTTAAGGGTGTGAACTATGCATCCGGATCAGCTGGGATTCGCCCTGAGAGCGGAAAACATAATGTATATAAATCAAATATATAGCCTTTAATTTATACTCCGGTCTTTAATTGATTTTTGGGATAATTTTAGAGGATTTGTATTTCAATGCTCAAGCATGCATGCCACTAATTAGTGTTACACAACGCAGGGTGCCAATATCCATTTGGGAGCACAGTTGAGAAATCACAGGGTCATATATTCCAAAATTGCTGACAAACTTGGAGGTCCTGAGAAAGCTAAACAGTACCTTAACAAGTGCTTGTATTACGTGAATATAGGCAACAATGATTACATAGCTAATTATTTCCTTCCTCAGTTTTACCCAACGAGCCGCATCTATACCCTAGAGCAATATGCAAAAGTTCTTATTGACCAGTACTCTCAATATATAGAGGTATATACTTTACAGTTTTCTGTTTGTTTTTAACTTTGTCTCACAAATTGACGTAGAGTTACTTTTAATTAGTAGCATAGTTAATTATAAATGGAAAGTTGGATCAAATATTTGAATCACCATAAAATTGGTATGAGATATTCAATAATTTTGCTAGAAAAAGTCTTGTATAGGCACTCATGCATCCAACACATCATTACTTTTAGGTACATATAACAAATAAGAAAATGACACGTGTGGAAAAAACCAACATGCCTGTTGGCATTTTTCTAGCTTCCCTTTCTGCTCCTTCCATTCACAAAATCTACGACCTCCCAACGCTATCCATGATGGTGGACTTCACCGGTACATCTCAGTAACCAATATATCGTGGATTCCCTTTGTTGTGTAGTATTTCACTTTACCAACCCACTCTACGCTAATGAATAAAGTTTGCCAAAAGAAGACTTATATGGCAACTAATAGTAAGTTTTTGTTTTCATGTTACGTTTTTCATTCATAAGCTTGAAAGAAATTGAGATTTTGTTTAAGAAATTCACATGGCTTCAAATTAAACTCTCGTATCACCTATTTGTTGTAGTAGAGAGATAGTTTGGAGGTACGTTCGGGTGTTATAGTTTCAAGGGCTTTTCATAAGCCTCCTGACTTGAAGAGTTTAGGGTTCACATAAAAAAATAATTTCGTTTACTAATATTATATTTAACTACATACTAGTATTCTTTTAGTAGAATTAAATTATTACTATAAATATTTTGAATTTATACTAATTAGGAAAATGCATATTATACCAACAAACGATTTCATTGGTGTAAAAAATTAATATATATCAATAAGTTATATGATTCAACTAATATATTTGACTGTTAGTGTAGGCTCTCGATATTTATACTAACGATTCAATATCTACTAAAAACTGTACAGTGATAAGAGTTAACTAAATGACAAGCTATTAATAAAAAAATTAGTGCTTTAAACTGTTTAAAAGGCCGAGATAACTTTTTTTTTTTTTGTATTATTATAAGCAAAGATAATATAAATAAATAAAGAAAAAGAGTACAAGGGTACTCCAACTTTTCTAGAGTAAGTCATCAAGACTTTACATGCAGATTGAGCAATACTGGAGATAGAGTCAGTACACCAATTTTAGAAAAAACAGAACAGACTCTTCCTTTTCCCCATAAACAAACTAATATATTTGTCAATACTTTTATTTAAAATTTAATATATATATATATATATATATATATATATATTATCATCAAGATAAGATTACATAATTTAATAGTTAAATGAATAAATATATGTTTAAAAGTGCTATTAAAACCGTGATTAATATTATACAAAACTTCAAACCTAGTGCCAATTGAAAGTTGAATCCATCTTAATAGTATACAAAAATAGGCAATTATTTATACTAACTAAATTTCAGACAATAAAAGCATGAATCCGACAATGTTTACTTTCCGTAGTGTTGAATCTGGATCCAACTAATTAGCCATCATTTTATCTTATTCTGGATGTAGTTTATACTTATAAAAAGAGTTTAACGATGATATATTGATATTGATATCATAAAATAATTTTATATTATTATTCTATAAACATTTTCTATGACTTTAAACATAATTTAGAAAAATCAATAAATTTATCATGATAGATTATAATTAGATGTTAGTATAAAATTAGTAAATAATTTTTTTACTCATAAAAAATGATTTGTGGGGACAGAAACTACATGATGACTTTGGGGCAAGAAAATTGGTGCTAGTTGGGGTGGCTGAAATAGGCTGCACTCCATATACCATGTCTACGCATAGGACAAATGGATCTTGTGTTCAAGAGATGAATGATGCTGCATCCATGTTCAATGATGAGCTAAGATCTCTAGTCGACCAATTCAATAACAAGTCTGTTGATTCCAAATTCATCTTTGCCACAAGCGTTGATGATTCCAGTATCCGCGGTATATATGCATTTCGATTTTCCCAGACTTCATTTCACATTCTAGATGAAAACAATTGAATGTCTTACAACTTGATTTGGGTTCAAACATTAATACAACCATGGTCCATGTGTTTCAGGTTTCGCTGTTGCGAATGCATCTTGCTGCCCAACATTGTTGGATGCGCTGTGTATTCCTTTTTCAGTACCGTGCCAGAATAGAACTGAATATGTGTTTTATGATGGATTCCATCCCACAGACGCTGTCTACCGAATCGTTGCAATACGTACATATAATGGCTCTAATCCAGCCTTCACTTACCCAATGGATATCAAGCGCCTTCTTCAGTCCTGATGATTCAGTTCAAACTATGGCACTCATATGCATAATATATAATATGTATCGAGTTGAATAAGTGCCGTGTAAAATACAATAACAACAAAATTCTGTGTTTTTTCTTTATCCTATTCATAAAATAATATTTGCTACTTAACCATATTGTTTATCAAAATTTTAAATTAAATTTTAGAGTAAATTACGTTTCATTTTTTTAAGATATGAATATTACGTTGTCTTTCTCTTTTATATTGAATTATAAAGTTTAATTCATTTAACTTAATAACATTAAAGAATATTTTTTAATAAATTACATCCTATTTTCCTAAAAGATGTGATGAAATATAAAGTTTAATTCATTTAACTTAATAACATTAAAAAATATTGTTTAATAAATTACATCCTATTTTCCTAAAAGACGTGAGTATTGCATTGTTCTTCCTTCTTATATTATAATATACAATTTAGTACATTTGAGTTAATATTGCGCTCAAGTGTAAAACCAATGGCTTACCAAGCCAGGCTCAAAATTTAACATTTATTAATGATTAATATTGTCCCACAATTTTATAATTTTTGTATTAGTCAAGTGTAAATAGTAAACTTGTCGTCACTTGACCTTTATTAGGCTTGGTCAAACATCATTAGATCACATGAATTCATTGAGCTTGGGTCAAACATCACATGATCACTAGACTTAAGCCAAACATCGTTGTATCATTTAGGCTACAATGAACTTGAGTCTAACATCATTGTATCGCTTAGGCTTCATTGGGTTTGAGTCAAATATCACTGTATCACTTGGACTTCATTGTGCTGAGGTCAAAATTATATCAAACGGACTTCATCAAGTAAATCAAATGGATCACATGGGCATTATTAAAAGCATGTCAAACACCCTTGTATTTTATGATAATTTTTTTTAAAAAAATATAATATCGTTAACCACATTCAAAAAATTAACTTACCAAAATTAGATTTTATGTAATATTTAATAAAAATATTAATTTGAGATACCCGGCCAATTGTATGTTGATACTTTTTGTTTTATATTTTATGCTTTTGCAGTTTATCATACCTTATATTTGGGTATGATAATTTGATAGTTGATGTTGGATGTGATATTTTGTAAGTTGATATTGTGTTGAATATCATATTTTGTCACATATACATATGTATTTTATTAAGTTACATTCTAATTTAGAATTTTATTCATTATTTATAATTTATCAAGTAGGTCAAATAAGTAAAAAAAAATAGAAAAATATCATATGCAATATATATAAGAAATTAGCGACAAATATGTTTAGTCGCTAAAAGCCTAAAATAAACACTAATCCGCTTAGTGGCATTTTCCAGCAACCAATAATTATTATTGAAATCAATTTCTTTTATCCAAATTTTTTTTAGTGATCAAATAAATTATTCTGTTATTGACAAATATGCAAATTGCAAAAAGTTCAGTGCAAATTGCATTTGTACTGATGACGCCCTCCTCCCTCTCACATAAGTTCTGTACAAATTGCAAAACGTTAAAGTTTAGACTTAGAGGCTAGAGCCGCAGGGTGGGGAAGTGTCTAATTGGACATCTTTTGCGTTGAGCATTAGCTAGTTTTGGCCCATGCTAGTGAACAACTTGTCTAATATCTCCATCTTCTTTTAGCAATTTTATCATCAACATTTAAACGAATTATTACTGTTAAAAAAAAAATCACTGTAAGTAATCAAGTATATTATTTTTTTCCATTATGGCACTGGGGAGTGGGGAGTTTCCAAGAACATTTTTCTATTTATAAAGTTCTAACCTCAAATCTTATTTAAGAATATTAAATCTAATATCATTCAGAATAATAATTTATTAGTTTTAAGTAAGTCACTATAATTTTAATAAAATTATCAATAGAAAAAAGAAAATAAATTAAATTAAACTTTTCTATTTTAAAATACCATTTTAGTTTATTATATTTTCGTATTTTTTTCGTTTTGATCTTTAATGTTCTTAAAGTCTCATTTTAATTTTTTATATTTACAAATAGATTCATTTTAGTATTTTAAAATAATTAAAGTTAACTAATGATTGCTTTTAGCTGCCATTTTTTTATTAAATTTTTTTTAAAAAAAAATATAAACGCAGCATCTCAACCTGCCACCACCTCCTCTACTTCAGAATTATAAAACAAAAACCCAAAAGACTGAAAGAGAATAAAAGCAAAAACTACCAAGTTCTTATCCTAATCCTTCACAACCAAAACAGAATAAAATTATAAAATTAAATCAAGCATGACATTCTGCTAACGTATATTATATATGGGCGATGGGCCTGCAGCACGTGCGAATACGCAAGAGGAAGGTGAGTCACCGTGTACGGTAGTGTTGATGGTGGGCCCACTGTCTCATCTGATCGTTTTCCGTCTGAACTGTACAGAGACTTGGTCCTGACGTAACAATAACAATTAAAATTGAAAACACTCATTTTTCTCTTCCCATTCACCTCACCGAGGTGCCATTCTTTTGACAAAAACAAGAACGACAAAGACATTTCCCACCTTTTCTTCTTCTTATTTTGTACTTTAAGATAATATATTAAATAATAGTAATTTCAATGCACAAATATTTCATTTTGGTAAAGATATGATCACTTCACTGTGTATAACTTATCGGGTTATATATACATAATACATGCTTCATAAAAAAAATGTAAATAATACATACATTATGAATTTAAAATTTTCAATGTAAAACTATATTTGTGTGCGGGAAGCCAGCAACAGAGTAACTTGTTTTTTATTTGGAGCATTAAAATTCCTCCTAAAGTTAAGTGTGTTCTCATGTGGAGGATTTTTAGAAACGCACTGCCTACTGGAGACAACATGAAAAGAAGAAATATCTTGGTACCTAATTATAATTTAAAATGCTCTTTCTGCGGGATCGAAGAGCAAACTCTAGACCATGCATTTCTTGGGTGTGAGGCTGTACGTGGCATTTGGCTCCATTGCTATTCATGGATAAATTTCTATCAACACCTGCCACCATCATTTTGGTTACTACTCATAGAAAATGGAATGTTATTTGGGGTGCTTGTGCATGGGTGATTTGGAATTGGAGGAATAACATCACATTCCGGTCTGGGGTGTTCAACAGAGACAAGATTTTTACTTGATTTTATTGAATGTTTATTGTTTTTAATATTGGTATTTTAGTTGAGCTTTTTATCCTTGAATATAATTGTCCGGGGATTTAAAGCAAATCTTCTTTAACTTTTGGATTTCAATGTATTTTTATATTTCCATCTTATTTAGGTCATAACTGTAGCTTTGATAATGTTATTATATCTGGGTGTTAATTTATTTAAAGCTTAAAGAAATATTTCTCAAGCAGAGATCGTGAGCGGATTAGCGTGGATCAGGGATGAGTTTGGGTTAGAAATTAGAATTGTTGTTTTAATTGTCTTTGATCATGTGCGATATTTTGAGCATATTTTGATCTGCAGAGATCAAATTAAACAGCATGAGATTAGCAACAAAAATTTCATGGAAAGATTTGTTTACAAGTTTTAATGAAGACATTGAAAGTCAATTAGGTCATCTAAAAAAGGTCGAATAATTCATGAACAATAGCAAACATGTTTTACTTTTGTAATGTGGCTAGCCTTTATGAAATTTAATTATAATTGAACTAATTAACATTAGGCTTAGGCTTTAGTTAACCTTAGGGAGACTTTATTTAAACATCTCTTTTAGGACTATATTTTAGCTTTCACTCATCTCTCTGATTTGGCTGGTAGCTTCGAAAAAGTATTGGATTCATGATTTCGGGAAACTATCCACATTAGATGGTTTCGGATGATATGAGAACACTGCGTTGTCTAAGTCACTAATTAATCTTTCAAAAAAAATATAGTCACTAAATTATTTTCTAAATTTAGTGTATCAAACCAATGATTAAGCAATAGGCTAGCATCACAGATCCTATTAATCTCTGAACAGATAGGAGGAATTGTTGCGTATATTCGGTTGCCAAAAGTGAGAAACACGCTCCCATGTGGTGTGTGAGTTGAGAGTAAATTTTAACCAAAAACACATAGACTTAGTTTCACCCATGCGTATAGTCTCACTTTGTAGGGTGTGGACCGCAAAATAATATATACTAAGAATAAGGCAAAAAAAATTAAAATATGGTAATTTAAATAAAAAATTACGAAAATATTGTAGTTTTGAAACTATTTACAAATGTATAACAATCAAATACGTCGCGGGTGGACGTGTTTGATCACGCAGAAGGGAGACGTGATTGAGAGCTCAATCACGTCGAGGGTGGATGTGATTCATCAGGGGGCGACACGTGTCATTTTGAGACACGTGTCATTTTGCGGCGCGATGCGTAGAAATTTCGGAAGACCATAACTTTTGACTGGGATGTCCGATTGAGGCGAAACAGGTGGCCACGCGCTCGAAATTGAGAGGAGAAGCCGGTGGCAAGTCTCCAACCCAAATTTTTTTTCCCAAAAGAGGCCTCTAAGTGCCTCAAAATTGTGATTTAATCTTCGAAGCCCACAAAAATTTCTTGTTTTCTAATTTTTTTTCTATTCATTTAGTGAATTGCGGGCTATTCTTTATTAACTTAATTACTTCTCTTAATTTTGAGCATGTTGACATAAAATACGCCTCCATCGGACATTTTTATGAAAAATTTTGATTATTCAAATTTATATGCATCACCAATTTTACAAACATAAATGTCCGATATAGACGTATTTTATGTCAACATGCTCAAAATTAAGAGAAGTAATTATGTTAATAAAGAATAGCCTACAATTCACTAAATGAATAGAAAAAAAAAATTAGAAAATAAGAAATTTTTTTGGGCTTCGAAGATTAAATCACAATTTTGAGGCACATAGAGGCCTCTTTTGGGAAAAAAATTTTGGGTTGGGGACTTGCCATCGGCTCCTCCTCTCAATTTCGAGCGCGTGGCCACCGGTTTTGCCTCAACCGGACATCCCAGTAAAAAGTTATGGCATTCCGAAATTTCTACGCATCGCACCGCAAAATGACACGTGTTGCCCCCTGATGAATCATGTTCACCCTCGAGGTGATTGAGCTCCCAATCACATCTCCCCTTTGCGTTTGATTGCTATATATTTGTAAATAGTTTCAAAACTACAATATTTTCGTAATTTTTTATTTAAATTACAATATTTTAATTTTTTTCCTTAGGAATAATTCTAAATTAGGTAAAGATTGGTGAACAATTCCATTGCAGTAGACACCAAGAGAAAAAAGAGAGATTGAAAAGTAGGGGCGAAAATAATTTTAGAATTTTCAACTTAATTTAATAAAAATTTAGGTTTAATTATTCTTTGAATTCCTATATATTGTCAATTGGTTTATAAATCGATTTCTCGATAATCAATTTCTAAACGTACAATAAAACAAATAATTAAGAAATCAATTCGTGAGAAATTGATAACCGATTCCTTAACTAAGAAAAAAAGGTGAAAAATCGATTTGAGAGAATCAATTTCTCACCTCCACAATATTTTGCATAGTTTGGATAAATAATTTTTTAGATTTATTATTTGAGTAAATAATTAATTAATTTATATTAATTTGTTAAAGCACTGTCAAATTTCATGTTCTTTCTACAAACATTGCAATAATGGAGCCAAGCTTCGCCGTTGACCTTTATTGCTATTTTGCAGTACATGTTTAGTTATTTGCTTGCCATTTGCTAAAGCCAATCCAAATCATTCATCATTTGATCACCGTGTCTTTATTTTGATCCAAAGGCTACAAGACTTCATAACTACCTACTAAATGCTTATCTTTAGTTTTGTTCTTTGCTCTTGTTCCTCATTTCCTGGATCATAACCCAACCTCTTTATTTTGCCTCATCAATTCCTCTTCTTAGAGATGGCTTGTGAAACCAAGACATGGTTGGTTATGGTTCTTCTTTACTTGGCTGCTAACTACTTGCAAGATTGTGTCCATGGGGTATCGCAAGTTCCTTGCCTTTTCATCTTTGGGGACTCTTTATCTGACAGTGGAAACAACAATGAACTTCCAACCTCCGCAAAATCTAATTACAGACCATATGGGATCGACTTTCCATTAGGACCAACAGGAAGATTTACCAATGGCAGAACAGAAATTGACATAATTAGTAACATTTCTTTACCCTTATTAAGACCTCTAATCTATGTGCTGCAATCAAAGATTTTATATTCATGTCTGGTTATGAATTTTAGGGGTCAAATTTATGAGTTGGTGTGGACTACCTTCTGTTAACTGAGTAAATTTTTCGGTAGTGCTGAAAGAATGAAAACAATATTAGTATATTTATAGAGCTAAGTGTCTTTTCTCTTGCCCAAAATGCTTTTGTTCAAGGTCATACTAAAGTTTTACAATTGCAGCTCAACTTCTGGGATTTGAGAAATTCATCCCACCCTTTGCAAACACTAGTGGTTCAGACATACTTAAAGGTGTGAACTATGCATCAGGTGGAGCTGGAATACGCGTTGAAACCAGCTCGCATTTGGTATACATCAAAGAGCCTAGTTCTTTCATGTTTTTCTTGATCTTCAATTGGTTTATTGTAGATGGCTAGAGGGCCTATGTGACAATTATCATTAGTTTTTAAATTAGGGTCGTAGTTGTAATTTTATCGCAATCCTTGATATTGAGGGAAATTGCGGACAAATGCAGCCGCTGTGGCTGCAATTACAGTCACGGAGATCTCAAAAGCCTTGTCATTGGGGCTGAAATTGTGGTCACCAACTCTTCTTTAAAACCTTGATTAATCCTATGCAATGCAGGGTGCTACTATCAGCTTTGGATTACAGTTAGCAAATCACAGAGTCATAGTTTCTCAAATTGCTAGCAGACTTGGAAGTCCTGACTTAGCTCTACAATACCTTGAAAAGTGCCTGTATTATGTGAACATAGGCAGCAATGATTACATAAACAATTACTTCCGTCCCCAGCTCTACCCAGCAAGCCGCATTTATAGCCTTGAGCAGTATGCAAAAGCTCTGATTGAAGAGTTATCTCTGAATTTACTGGTATCCAATGAAATTTTCTGTTTTAGAAATTTTTAGAATATCTATAATTCTAAATCCTGCTAAAGCATACTCATAATAATAATCATACTTGTTTTTGTATGGAAAGTATTGAGTGATTTTTATGTTTCCAAGACATTTCTTTAAAAAAATGTTTCTAAGACATTAAATATATATATATATATATATATATTTTTTTTTTATTTAATACTTTTTTATAGAGAAAATGGTCTGTGTATGGACAATGTAAGATTTTAAAAGTCATATATGTCATGATTTCTGATAGATTGATAGTGGAAATTCTTATTGTAATAGTATATAGAAATTAAACTCGTTTTTTATAAAGCATCGGGAAGTTTTGTCAGAGGATATAACATTACTTTTTGGAATAATAGTAGTAGCATATAAATTGAAGCTACACCATTTATGATATGATGGTTGAGCAGGGAAATTTGATTTTGATGGGCAGGCTTTACATGACCTTGGAGCGAGAAAGTATTTGTTGGCTGGGTTGGGCCGTATAGGATGCACTCCATCTGTTATGCATTCTCATGGGACAAATGGTTCTTGTGTTGAAGAGCAAAATGCTGCTACATCTGATTATAATAAAAAGCTTAAAGCTCTGGTGGATCAATTCAATGACAGGTTCTCTGCTAATTCCAAATTCATCCTTATACCCAATGAATCAAACGCCATTGACATTGCACATGGTAATAAGTTTGGTTTTCTTATTCTAAAATCCACATCTCTAAGAGATGCATACAATATAGTTTTTTTTTTTTTTTTTTTTTTTTTAATCAGCAAATGTTAATTGTTAGTTTTTTATATAATATTATATATAACCATATATAATAGTGCATGTGTCTCAGGGTTTTGGGTTTCGGATGCTGCTTGCTGCCCATCAGGGTGTAATCCTGATCAAAGGCCGTGCAATAATAGGAGTGACTATATATTTTGGGATGAAGTTCATCCCACCGAGGCATGGAACCTAGTAAATGCAATATCAGTTTATAATTCTACAATTGGTCCGGCCTTCAATTATCCAATGGATATCAAGCAACTTGTAGACAGTGAAATTAAGAGGGAATTGGAGTTCACAAATGAGTCCACTTCACAGCTAAGTGCCACTGAATAAGTTCTGGTCATCATGTAGTTTTCATATGGAGCTGAATTAATTGAGTTGAATATGTATGAAGTAATGGCCTGCCAGAACGACAAAGTGGAGTAAATCAAGTGAGTAAAGTGACTGTACTGCCTCAGATTTGATTCAATTTATATTGGATTACTTGATTAACTATATGGTGTATGCTGTCATGGAATGCAGGCACAGTTGCTGTTATGAAATGCAATTCAAAATCTTTACACCATAATGATTTGGTTTCTAAATCTCTGAAATTAGATTTCATACTATGTTTATCCTCTTTTCTTTGTTGAAAACAGCATTTAGAATCAATATATTGGCATGACTCATACTATTTTTTTCCGTCTTTTTTAATCACATCACTCATCTTATATCATATATCTCTCTCATGATTGTATACATTTTTTGAACATTTTTATTTATTGTACAAAACAATATCTCGTTGACAGCAGTAGTTATGTTGATGGCGATGACAGTAGTCATGACGGTGGTTGTTGCGATGATAATGGTAGTTGTAAATGATTATTTTGATGTAAATTAAATTTTTAAAATATTTGATTTTCTGTTAAATAAATATTATAAAAATTTTATGATTAATTTTAATTTAATATATTTCAATTTTAATCTTGAATGAGAAACTTTCAAATAGAGTCATTCTCATATGAAAAAATTCTCATATGAAAAAGTGAATGTGTTTAATAAATTTGGTTTCATAACCTTAAGGGGTATGGTTGAAACCAGAATGGTAAAAACTTGAAAGAGTCACTATCATATATGGAAAAATAATAATAAGTAAATCAGAAAGCCGTACTTTTTGTGTCCGAAATTCTTTTCATATCATTTACAAGGTTCATGAGTTGAATTACGTTCAGAGAAGAATAAGGATTTAACCCAGCCCAAAATTGTCAAGGAGTTTGGGGGATAGGGCTATGGGCTATAAATGTTCTTCAGATATTGATGGATTCATGGAACAAATAGAATAGGCCCATTGCTTCCGTTGTCTGCCCTGTTACCCTCTTTTTGTTGAATAGTCCTGCTGGCACTTACTATTTAATAAAGTGCCATAAATAAAAGTGGTGATTGCATGGTATTTTTTTTTTTTATTGAAGAGCACTAATTATATTTACATCTTTGTAAAAAAATTATGTTAATAATGCTTATAGTCCCTGAAATTTGGGGTTAAACTATTTTGGTTCCCCAAATTTAAAAAAATAAAATTAGTCCTTCATTTTTTATAAATATGATTTTTACCCTTGAAACCAAACATTGTTAATAGAAGTGATGGTGCAAATGGGTGACAAGGCATCATATCACTGCTTCTGTTAATGTCATTTGGCTCCAAAGAATAAAAATGTAATTTTTGAAATTTAAGAGACTAAAATAGAAAATTTTTAATTTTGAATCTAAAAATGAATTTATCATAAATTTTATGGACTAAAAACATAATTAAACGAGAAACACTAGCATCCCCGCACAATCTATATTTGTTAATTTACTAAGAGAAGAGAGTAAGAGGTTTTATAGAGGAGGACCTTTTTCCATTTATACAATACCTTTTGGTTTATCTTTGTTTGTTTGTTTGTTTTTTATATTACCTTTTGGTTTATATTCAATAGATGCTTCAGTTGATATCTCACAAATATGAACTACAACACTAGCTAGTAATGATATTTTGCCTCCGCACACTGTTATCCTGAATAATGGTCATTGCCTCATTGGTTTCAAATATAGCAGAGTATGTGTTTTCCTAAAGGAACAATGTGTATCTTGCAATGGCAGATTCATGCCAGAAATTAAGCATCATGATCCATGACCATGAGTTTTCAATTAGATGCCCAAGCATAACAAATTTTATGCTTGACAATTCCTGTAAACTAGCCCGAGGAAGTTAGGACTTAGGACTGGTCTATCTTAAGGTTAATCGGACTCCAGAATATTAGCAAGTTGCAAGTGCCACACCAATAGTTAGATTAAGTAGTTTATTTATGCATAAACATGGAGAGTCAAATGTTCATAAATTCAGTCAGTATGTAGAAATGGAATATAGACATGTGTACGTAAAAAATACAGCCATATCATGACATCCAAGTAAATATAAAAAGATACGAATTTATTAAGTCAATTAATTCTTAAATCAAAAACTCAATTTCTGTTTTGAAAATATTCAGTTGAGCTAACATAGAAAATTATATATTAAATCAAATTACATTATGAAATTAAACATAGAACGTTGGAGATTAGCCAGAAACGAGTCCTAGATGTTGAGGGTCAAATTCTTTGAAGCATGGACACGACGCAAGGGCGTGTCCTGTGACGGAATTGCGCTGCACACGAATGCAACTCACCTGCGACGCGGTGTCAGGTGCGATTGGGACACCGCACACGCGCGATTGGACGTGGTCCAATATTCGGGCAGATAAATATCACCTTTTTTATTATTTATTCAAAAAAAAAAAAAAAAAGGCTTACCAAATACAAACCGGTTGTCATTCTCATCCACTTTCTTCTTCTCCTTCACATTTCCCGCAAACGGACCAAACGCCTCTGTCGCGTAACGCCGTCGCCTCCATCACCCCACATAGGTAGCTTGCTCCCCTGTTTCTCTTTTTTTCTTCTGTGTAGTACACACGTTTCACATGGTATATTGCTTTTTACATTGAATTTTATATTTGAATTTTTCATGTTTCACATGGTATACATGCTATTTTATATTGAATTTTATACTAAATTCACATCAAAATTAGCCAATAATAATAAAAATGTTAAACAAGAGTATATTACTGGTATTGCTTTTTGTTTATTTTATCTTTTGATATAAATTTTTAATAGGATCCTATTATTTTTTTTGAAATGCAAAACTTTAAGTGAACCTTAAATGCAAGCAAAGTCAAATGATCTCATTAGTATGTCATTCCAGTCAAAATCTGATTAGATGTGATAAAAATAAACATTAAAAATAATAAAATAAATAACTTTGAAATATATATAACTTTTAGGGTTAGTTTGGTTGCACTAAAATTAGTGAAAAAAAGAAAGAAAGGAAAAAAAAGAAAGAGCAAAGAATTAGGAATATTGAAGTGATTTGGTTGCACTTATTTGTGCAGAATTTTTATATTAAAAAAAATGAGTGGGACCCACATATGAAGAGATTTGAAGAGAAATTGTTGTACATCTCATTTTCTAATTTTGCCCTCAGTCTCGTGGAAGATAGAAACCCTTCTTTGCTTTTTCTCGTCACTCTTTCGTCGCTCACTCTAAGTTTGCCGGCGATACCCACCACCAAGCCGACGACGTTTCATCTGTCATCGCCAACCATGCCTTTCACTACCGTTGCCCCTTCCTCCACCTCACGCATCGGAACCCTCCCCTCCACCTCTTCTCTCTTTCTTATTTTCTGGATTTTTTGTTCAAAGACCCGCGGCTCAACCGAAACAACTCCGTGAGACTGGGAACACCGTCATGATGGTCATGGTTGCCCTCGAATCCAACCGACCACCGCGCGCTGCCACAATGAACGTGTTTGCGTGGAGGATGTGGCCAGTTTCTTCAACACCGTTCTTTGTAGTCGACGGTGACTATGATGTCGCTGCGGTGGCGGCGAGAAACCATTCAGATTCCTCTATCATTGTTCTCTCGCTTTTTTTATTGTTCTGTTTTTTCGTTTAATTTTTGTTTATCTTGTTGATGAGCAAATGGAACTAATGTTGTCCGAAAGTAATGGATAAGTGATAATGTGCATTCTTGATCTGAAGTGGGGACTGTTGGCCTAGTTCTGCCGCTGTCCACAATGTTGAAGAAGGGATGAGCATTTTTTTTTTTTTAATGAAAGGATTAGGTTGATGCCCAGAAGGAGACAGAGGAGAGAGAACGAAGAAAAAAAAAAAGAACAAAATTGATTTTAAAAAGGATAAAAATGTCATTTACTCAATTCTTATATTTTTATTATTATTTTATTATTTACCAACTAAGTTTAATTAAAACAAATTCATTCTTCAACTAAATCATCTCTATTTCTCTCCTGTTTCTTATATATTTTTTCTCTTTTCCCATGTCATCTCCTCTCCTTTTCCCTACTCCCAACCAAACAGTTCCTTATAAAATAAAAATATAAGAAAATCATTTTCTCTCTGGTACCTTAATTTCCTCGAGCCACTGATTGGCTGCCTCTGCCACGCTGGCACAGAATCCCACTATATGATTGGTTCAACTATTTCTAGGGCTATTTTTCTCAGCCACTTGGGAAGAACCCTTTTGACAATGGTTAATATATTCCCTCAGCCCCATTGAAATATCCAACTCGATGAACTAACATAAGAGTCTGTAACATCACAACCGTCCAATACTTTAGCTTCTGATTTACGCTTCCCACTGCAAGGAAGAAGCCAAATAAATACTCAGAACTCTCCCATTGGCCACCTTAATTATCCTACATTGTCTCTGCCACCATTTACCTCACTCACTTCAATCTTCAATTTATTGTTCCCTCTCTCCTCATTGAGCCTAGGAAACCCTTTTCTTCTTTTCTCAGACCATTATTTCATAGAGATATTGAGCATATGCAAATCCCAGTATGGGGTAGCAACAGTTAATTAGTCACTCTTATTGGCTCACCCAGAAATCAATCTTCCTCTCCCCAAACACAACCGTTCCTTCCTTACAGAAACACATACATGGCTTCTTCAAGAGCCCAAATATGCAGATCCCTTCCCCATTCCGAAACACTTGGTCCACCTCGGACAACAGTAGAAGAAAGTGTCACTACTACAAAAGGTCTATACCACGACGCGCAATCTACGTCGGTTGTTAAATAACCGACTTCGTATGTGAACCGGTGGCATTTTTGTAATTATTGTAACAATACTACAAAAACCAGGTCGGTTATTCATTGCCCGACGTTGTTTGCCATTGTTCAGAGTCGGTTTTTATAATAACCGACTTTGATTTTTTAAATTTTTTTTAAAAATACTTTATTTTTACTCTCCCCAACAGCAAACCCTTCGACCCTTCCCTACCCCCGCTGCCTCCTTCTCTACCTAATCATAACATCTCTCCTCCTCGCCATCGCCCACCACCTCCTCTTCTCCGCCGACGCCCTCTTCCTCCTCCGCGCCT
>PYAF01004229.1:855991-879312 GCA_007407185.1 Glycine tomentella
TGCCTTTTTTTTCTTAAATAATGATTGGTATATTATCATAAAAAAAACTCTGGTTCAAATTTATTTATATCTTGATAACTGATAAGTATACTCATATTACTCACTAACTATTTAAATGTTGATTATAATTAAAATTAGTATATGTTTTTATCAAATTTTACAAGAAATTGTTTCACTTGTAATATTATATATATATATATATATATATATATATCATATGTTAGATATGTTATTTACTAAATTTTAAAGTATTTTTTTCTCAAGATTTGTTTTTTGTTTTCCAGAGAATCCCTCTTTTATGTTTCTCTTCTTAATAAGTAAAAGTTTAGTCCTTTCATCCAATCTCTCTTCTCTTTATGTTATTTATCTCTATTTACACTCAAACAAGCAAAATGATTTTCTAGTTCTACTTTTAAATTTTTCGAAGCTGTCTCATTCTTTTAATACTTTTCTTCACCCTTCTTGTTTAGTTTTCTTCATCTCCCATTTAGTCTTCACTAAATGAGGAAAATGGACCAGACTAACTAAATTGACCTGAACTTGTTTGATAAATTATAAGACACAAACTTTAAATTTAATTTGTTCTTTGATCAATTTTAGCCCGATTCCATCATGTCTTGACCAAGGTTTAGCTCACAACTTAGGTTTTCATCAAGCTCAAGCCTTATTTTAAAAGTTCAAATTGAACTTGAATTTGTTTGCCCAACTTTTATATATAATCTGTGACTAGCCTCGAGCTTGGACATCTGCTCAACCTAAACCTGCTTGATGGAATGTAGGATTTGAGTTTTAATTTTTGAGCTCCAACTAAATTTAAGCCTGACTTAATTATGGTTTGATCTTGACTTAGCCTATAAAATGCTTGTACTAGTTATGCTTTCACCAAATTCAAACATCATTTTAGAAGTCTCAATTGAATATGGGTATTTTGGATCCACCCAATATAACCAAGAACCAACTTGACCCAACTCAACAAAATGTTGGATTTGGGCTTTTTTTTTTATTAATTAAATTTAGGTTTGTTTAGCCTGGTCTACGTTGGACATAAACTAGTCTATACAAAATCATGCTTGGGCTGAATTTCAAAAGCCCGATTTTAAATTATAATTTTTGGTGTGACCTTTATAGCCTATGATCAACCAGATCCAAACTCGCTTGATAAATGTTGGTCTAGGGTTTTAAATGTTGAAAATGAATATAACATGCGTCTTTTTAGCTCAAAATGGGCTTTGCATGAAAAATCTCATACAAATTAGGTTAAAACCTTATCTTAGAAGCACTTGAATCTGAATTTATTTACCTATTTGGAATAATCATTAACATGTATTGAACCTACAACTTGCCTAGCTTGGACTTGCTTATCCAAATATTGGTTTTATAAATGTTGATAGAAACTAAATTTGGACTTTTTAATCCGATCAAATCACGGTCTAATATGGACTTAGTTTGCAAAAACTAACATTGTTTTGACTAGGTTTGATCCTAATTTTATAAGTTGAAGTTGAATTTGGATTTTTTGTCCGACCTACTATAGCTTGCAACACATTGAACTAATCACAACTAGATCAATCCAAGTCCGTCCATTGCATATAGAGCTTGAGTTTTAAATTTTGAGTACCAAATAAATTTAGCATTTTAATTTAGCCCAGTTTGATCATTGTTTGGTCTGGACTAAATCCAGGTAAACTCATGAAAAAAACTTAATTGAATCTATTTTTTTGTGTTAATATTCTCTAATCACATTTCCATGTCAAAAGTCTCACATATTTAAGTAAATTCACTTTAAAAAAGTATAAGATTGACAACATAATTTTAAAATTAAAAATAAAAAAGCTAAAATTACAAACTAAAAACTGATTTAATTGTTTAAAATTTAAAACTAAAAGTCATCCCGAACGAAGCCAAAAGTAAGTGTATAATGACGTTTTCCTTTTCAAATTTCCTTTTTGGGAATACTTCATTTACGTTTCAAGCAATTCACATTTATTATTGTATGAACTTTTCTTATAAACCGACACAAATAGGGCTTGTTTGGGGTAAATTACCTTAGAGATACTTTATGAAAAGAAAACACGAAAAAAAAAAAATAAAGTCTACTTTTTCATAAATTAAAATTAACTTATGGAAAAGTTAACTTGTAAAATTTTTATCATACTACTAATTTTTCTAAAAGATGATTTCTAATGTATACATAAGCTAATTTAACTTATAAAAAATATTTTTTTTCTTATTTTCCTCTCTTAAAAAAATTTATGAAGAAGTTGTTTTATACATGCACAATGCGGTTTGTTGTCCCAATGTTTTCTGAAGGTTTTAATTTCAATATTTTTATAATGAAACTGAAATAAAGATATTATTTATTCTCCAGTGATCCCCTCACGGACATTGTATTTCTTTTTATCTCTTACCATTTAGTTTTCTTCGGGGATTCTATTACTGTGGGGACTTCAATTGCATTATGGACTGCATAAATGTATCTCTAAGTGGTGACCCAAAATTGAAAGCCACTGACATGTGACAGCCAGCCCTTCATTTTCTTAGTGCACTCATTCACAATAATAATAACAGAAGATGGCCTCAGTGTTACAGAAATCAAATTGCATAATTTGCATACCTATGTCCTGTTATGGTGCCATCAGGATATACTATGCAATTTTGCTTGATTTCCCTCTTATAAATATTTATTATGAAAAGTTGTTTATTTGATATTAGTAACTTACTAACTTTATTTTGTATTCTTTTTGTTGACTTTGTGTATTTATTGTTTGGGTAAAATATTATTAAGGATGACCTTTTTATGATTTAAAAATCATTTTGAAGATAATTCACGAAGTTGGTTAAGAGGAACATGCATGACAATATCTCAT
Organism: Glycine tomentella; assembly: GCA_007407185.1. Classification (NCBI taxonomy): domain Eukaryota; kingdom Viridiplantae; phylum Streptophyta; class Magnoliopsida; order Fabales; family Fabaceae; genus Glycine; species Glycine tomentella. The sequence continues at coordinate 858,859 of PYAF01004229.1, forward strand.
ATGACAAGTTGCAAATTTAAGTCTTCGCTTGTCTTTTTGAGTAAAGTAAATATAAGTACATTCTTTTAGCTTAAAAGTTATTTTTACCTTAAACAGGAGCGCCGTCTTCTTCTCTTAAAATACTTTTAAAGTTAAAATTTAAACATCAACTAGTTTAGAATGAGATGAAAAAAGAGACTTAGGCATATACCTTATTTTTAAAAACTACTTCGGTTTTTCCTTTTTTTATAAAAACAACAAAATAAGACTACTTTCCTGTTTTTCATATAAAAATAACAATAATAAATTTTTAATAATTGAAGATCTTTTTCACTCAAAAAAAAAATTAAGAGCTTTTCTCTAAATGTCTTTAACTCGATTTTTTTTATGAAGACATGAAAAACTAAATATAAAAAAAAAAAATGTACTGAACACACTTCCTTAATTACCATGTACGCCCAACTATATGTAACTCCCATTTATTTCAGTTGATTGGACTTGGCAAGGAAAATTGTCGAGTAGGTACAATTTTTTCTATTCGAGGATTGTGGCTCATCACTCATAGTGGCTTTAATTAGGACATAACCATGCCTACCTTATAAGCAATACATGTTAAGCACAGCGTTGACAGGTCGTTCTATAGCAAGCAATAGTTAGATATTGCCCATGGACATGGGGAAAACACCATCCACGTTCTTCACTTTAGTACACACATGTGGTCAAATTTGATTATATTTTTATCCTTTGGTGTGTTGTTGCTACTTTGCTGTTTTAGGTATACCTAAATTGTTGTGTGGGCTTCAGCAATTTGGTCTTGCTTTGGCAGTGTTAAAGAGTTTAATGACGGCATACGAGTTTATTAATTATCGTGTAGCCATTTTTGTTATTGAGGATGTAGGGGTTATTAGTGAACGGATTTCATTAAACATCACAATTATGGAAATTGAACTACCGTCATGCCCCATGTGTGAATTAATTGAATTTTGAAGGTTTTCTTAACATTTAATTACTTGGTCTTCATCAATACTGTAGAGTTATAAAACCCAGATAGAAGATTTTAGATTATTTTGCTGAACGTATCAAAAAAATATTATTTTGCTGAAAAAATATTAGACAATATTTTATTTTATTTTATGACTAAAATACAAGCATATATATATATATATATATATATATAAACCATTATGTCAGTGAAGTCTATAATTAATCTATAACTATTATAAAGGGATTAATTTTATTTGGTGTAATTTTTCTTCTAAACATTTTTACTCTCAATTATTATAAATCACTACAACATTTTATTTTAACTTTCAACAATAGTTTTTTAAGCATGCAGATGATCTCTACATCTAGAGTGTGTTAATCTAATGATTTTTTTTATCATGAGAATACCTTGCTTTCAAAAAAAAAATTGTAAATGAGATTCAAATTTTAATGAAAAAAAATTGTATATAAAATGTCAAATGTTTAAAGTTCAAGCTTGTAAATTATCAAAATCAAAACTTTAGAGTGACTAAGCAAAAAAAAAAAAAAAAGTTGAAACATATAGCTTATAATTTGACCTGATTTATGATGTATGTTTATTATTAGAGTGATTTATCGACCAAATTAATATTGATGTGTTTAATTTCCAATTTTTTGTCATATGATGAAGGGAGGATAATTTTTTTAAATCATAGTATAGATACAAAGTTGTTTTGCCGACAGCAATGACAAATCTTTTTCAGGAATCTTAAGCGCACATAATGTGAATATTTTTTTCAACATAATTTATTCTCATGACTAATCAAGATACGAACTTTGGATCACTTGATTAATAAACACAAACATATATCACTTGGAGAGGAATATATTATTAGTCGATTAAAATAGAGATTACCAAAATAAATTATACCAATTGAAAGAGTGAAAATAAATTGCATAGTCAATTTAATTAGTTGAAAGATTTTATAAGAAAAAATATTTCTGACATTTTTAAAAAATCAACGTTTAATGTTTTAGATCGAGTTACTTCTATCGTATTCTCAAAAGATAATTAGCATTGAGTCTCTCATATTTAAAACATAGAAAAGTGACATTATATATGTTAATATGAAAAAAATTGGCATTATGTAGGTTCTTCTGTTATGATGTGTTGTTGAATAGAGTCTTAATTACATGGCAGTTATGTGTTATCATGGTTAGCTTATTGCTACATTAATTAACATCCATGTGAATGTCCTTTTCATATCTCAAATCACTTTCTTTCTGAGAACAAGAGCTTTTAAGCACTCTCTCTCGGGTAAAAAGTAAAACTCCTCAATGCTAAAAGTTACACAGTCCACAAATAAGCGGAGACTTAGTGGACTGATTTTGTTTAAACTTTTAAAAAAATTAAAATAAGTGTCTTTTTAAAAAAAATTAATAAGTTTTTTCTCAAAATAAACAGAAAATAATTTTTTAAGCAAAAATAATTTAAACAAATATACTAAGAAAATAGAAATCTGTCTATTTTATTAAAATATGTGTTTTTTTTAAAATAAATTTAAACAAACTCACTAGGATATCAAATTGGGTTGACTCAATGAGATTTAGCCCGTTATAAAACATATAATTTAGACTTGAAAATTTTAATCTAATTTATTTTTGGATCAATCCATCTTAACATAAATTTTAGTTGACCTGTATTTTAATTAATGATTTATTTTGTATAATAATCTAAGTTATCATTGTAACTTGTCTATTAATTAATACTATGCTATTGAGTCTTTAAAATTGTAGTTAAGGTTATTTTTCTAAATTTAAAGATTTGCAATGCTAATGGTACAGATTTTGCTAAGGACTAAGGAGGTCTAATTTAACTAGTTAGTTGACTAAAATATGTGATTCATTATAATTCACTTACTATATTTTATTTTTAAGAATAAAAAAATTATACAATTTTTAAAGTAGTTATTATAAAAATTATTAAACTTTTCATACATAACAAATTGTTTTTAGATGATAACGTAAAAACAATTTATGTTTAGATGATAATGTTTTTTTTAATCAGCATTTTTAGATGACAATGTACTATTTACTCTTAAAATAAAGATTTTTTTATTAGTTGGAAAAAATGATGAATTTACTTCAATATTACGATATATGATAATTATTTATTTAATAATGATACAAATGATTAGCATTTGAAATGAAACAGATTTCAATATTTCAATTTGTATCAATTATAACGAGGTAATATAATTACACAAAAGACAGTGGGAGATAAAAAAAAGTTAGCTACCATTAATTAAAAAAAAAAGGTTAGCTAATTAAAAAAAAAAAAGTAGCAAGCTAGGAACTACCAAAGCTAAATTCCGCACGTCGCCAAATGTACAAATGGGTTTGATTCTTAATATCTTTTATCCAAATGAAAATGACATTTGGTATATGTAAAGATGTAAACAAAATGATATTTTTAGTTTGATATTACTTTAATGATCACGAGGCCATGTGCACACTTCAAAAGATTCTAATATACTTGATTAAAATGTAAAGAATTTCAGGCTTCAGATTTTTTTTGGAATATAATTATATTTTGATGCTAATTGATCCCGTAAGTTGTAAAAAGCTGCTGTCCATCGAGGGAAAGGGGGGAATGTTTAATGTGTGTATTGGACTGAGATTTAAAAAAAAAAAAATTGTGATATTGAATAAAAACTTTAAAAAATATAAATAAATTTTATGATATTTGATTAAGATTATCAAGATTTTTTTTAAAGAGAATGTCAAAATCTAATTGTATTCAGTTGAGCCTTTTTACAATTTATAAAAGTTTTCTTGTATTAAAAAATAAATAAATTTTGATAGATTATTTTGTAAAGTGAATTTTGTGTAATTTTAGTAGAATATTTAATATATAACTACATTCATTCAACAATTTCATCCAAAATCTTAAGAATTTCTACTTTCTCATTCTTTTTTTTTCTTTAGTTGTCAAACATTTCTTTCTCTCAACCCGCATAATTCATTCTCTTCGCTTGTTGATAAATGATAAACCATTTGTTTTCATATCGTACATGCTTTCCTCACAATCAGGTAAAAGATCTTTCCACATTTTTTTCCTTCGTTTAATAAACTTGTTCGGACAAATTCATTGTGTGCATCACTCAAAAGACAATGTAAGAAAACATATAAAGATCAGACCTTTGTGTACTTAATTGGCCTTTTTTTTAATGCTCGGTCAAAACGCATAAAAACAATCTTCTACTTGACAGGAGATATATTGTAAATTGATTATATATTTTTTAAGGAGAATTGATTCTATTCTAGGGCCATTTATTGTAAAACAAAGGAAAACACAAGGAGGTCGTTTCATCTTATGAACATATGATATGTTAAAACTGTCTTTAAAAAGAATATTATGGAGAAAACATTGTCATTAAAACCTTTAGAAAATAAGGTGAACACAAATTTTAAAACACACCCTAAATAACAAAAACGAATAAACAAAACAAAGAAAACATATAAACTTTTATATTTGTTTGTCTCTATTGGGACCACGTCTAATTCTTGACATTCACCAACTTCAACTATATCTTCACAAGATACACTATTCTTTCCCAAGTCACTTTTAGTTTCTTAACCCAAATAGTTTTACACTTGCATCCTTAAGCAAACAACCTCAAGTAGTCTTTGACTTATCAAAGCCTTTTCAAGCTTCAACCAACCATAAAGATCTGGTTTAAGGGTAAGATAACAATTCTAATCGTCTTAATAGATGGATGTACAATTTGGTCTTGGGATTTTACTAAGGCACCGAGATTACAAGAGCATTTTGAAAACACAAATACGTACAAATATTGTTTGTAAATTTTTGTAACAATGCTTTTGTAAACTTCTAGCATATATATAGGTAATCATGAGAAACTAGCTGTCTTCTCGCATGCATTCTTCAAGCTTCAGTCTTGTTTTGCTGAGTCTTTTGGGAGAGAAATGGTTGTTGGTTGCATAAATGTCTTTCACCCAACTAGTCACACTGATATGATAGCATAGAGCTTATCTCCATTTTCTTGAATAGGATCTCATGTTGCTCTAAGCATATTTCCTTTTGTGTAGATATATATGCATTGATATCCTCTTTCTATTGATTCAACACGCCTATTGAGGAATTCGATGAACACTTTTCTTTGACCTCTTGCTTGAGACTGCTAAGGCATACTTTTGAGAATGATAAGTGCATAGTTTGATATCCTAATAAGCATTCAAACTCAAGAAGCAAAGATGAAATCAATAATAAACTCATCATTTGATGATGTATCATCGCCTTTCGTCTTAAGGTCGTAAGCGAGGTTGTTGGCAACTTTACCATTTGTTTATTATAATCAAAGCCACTTGAGGGTACTAATTCATCCAAAGACTTAAATTAATCTTGTTATGTCTTTTTTCTAACACAATCATTGATGTGGATCACCTTTTTCATGCATTTTTTGTCTGTCTTTTTCATATTTTTTTACTCTATAATCATGCAAAAATTAAAAATTAAAATACTGAAGTTCTATTTAAAAATAATTTTATTTATAAATATTTATAAACATATTACTTTATCATTATGATAGAATATTGTGAAATTAATTTTTTTTATTGGTATGATAGCTATTTATTAAACCCATATTTAAATGTATTTCAATGTGAATTTTTTTGTCATATTTATATATTTTGATATATTTTATTTGGTAAAACTCACAATTTAGTATAAGTTTGTGAAAGACGTATGCTTAAGAAGTTTTATGTGAAAAAGAGCTTAAAATCTTGAATTTTTGGAGCCAAATCAAATGACCATGGTCATGGTAATTTTTGACAACCACAATAATTTTATACGCATGCAGTAATTTTGTACAACTGTGGTCCGCTTGCATCACTTGTCACTTATGGATTACAAGGATTGCATGTCAAATTTAAATCATAATTAATTGATAATATTAAGAAATAGTTGATTATTTAATTAAGGGATGAGAGTCTCCACATAATATTATAAATAAGGAATAATGGTCTCTCTTTTTAGTATTTTTTGTTCTATTTACATTCTTGAGAGTTCTAAGAGAGACTTGGGATGAATTCTGGCCAAGTCTCATTCTCTTTGGTATGTGTTATTTTATTGGGATTTCTAGTTTTGATATTATCATGACTAGTATCCTAGTTTAACATTATGATGTAACCATATTTTGTACCTCTCTTTTATTTTAATGAAGTCCTTTATGTTTTTCAGTTAATGAATCCCTTCTTTATTCCTTATTGTTAATTTGGAATTGATCATCTTGATCTATTGCATGAAAGTGACTATTTTGTGTAATTGATTGAACTAGGAAAAGATTACTTCTACGTAATTTTCATGATCAAACTGGTTATGAGAAATCTCGGTAGATTAATTAATTGATCACTCTTATTTTGTTCTTAATCCTTTGACTTATGATGTTTCTATAATCAATTGAGTATTGATTAGGATAAAAAGTGTAATTAAATCATGACCGAAGGTTAATAATTGATTTATGGAATACCGATAATTGACAATATTTGAAGTTTTGTTAGAATTAGAATTAGAATAAATTGGAGTAAGATTGCTTATTATAATTGTTTTCACATCAACTCTTCTATCTTTGTTCTTATTTATTAAATTGAACAATTGACCACAATTATTTTTCATTTAATTTAACCTTAAATGCTTAGTTTTACAAAAATAATTGTTTGGGAATACAACGGATTCCTTTGGGTTTGATATCTAGACTCTTAGTCCATTGTTAATACTGTGTAGAGTACATTTTCCCTTGTACAAGTAAAAAAATTATGCATGTACATTTTCCCTGTTCATGCATTTTTATTTTTAATTTAAATACATGTAGGACATTGCACAAGTGTGGGGAGAGATACACTATGCTTCCCCAACTTTGAGCTCTTTTGATATGTAACCTTTTTGCATTATTTTTTATTCATTGTGATGTTATTTGTGAATTTCGTTAGTTGTAAAATTTTGTTTTCAGAAACCCAACATAAAAAAGTGGGATTTACAAAAAGGAAAATTTAAGGAGAACGATAACTAGAATCAATTAGTTATAAAATATTGGAAAAGTAAAAAGTTGAGTTGATTTTATTTTCTTTATCCAAACCTTATTATTTGTTTTCTTATTTTTTCATTGACTCTTGTAGCTTTCAATGTTAGTTAAAATTTTATGAAATTCTTTTAAATCTTATGAATTCATAACATTCTTTTAAATCTTATAAAATATTATAATATAAATCTCTTAAAATTAAAATTACAAAATCTTAATTATAAAAGTTTTTAAAAAAATTCTTATAAATCATTATATTCCTGTATAGTCTAATTTTAAAATTTATAAGACATTTAATGCCAAACTAATCTTTTATATAAGAATTACAATCCTAAAGATATTCATCAGTTTGGATTAATCTAAAAATCTAAATTGAACTAATTAAATTGGTTGGCTAAATTTACCGTGATATAATCGAACTGAACCAAACCTATCCAACAAAATATGATAGTTAAGTTATGATTTACAATCCTATGAATTTGAACTAAATCAATTGTGTGAATTCTTTTAATATTAGAATAAAATTAATTTTAATTTCTTCTATAATATCATAGTTAATTTTCTTATAAAGAAAGTTTTGCGGTTCAAAATATTTCTATTTAATTTCAATTAAATTAATTAAACGTCTAATATAATATTCAGATATCAAGATCCTAATAAAATGTTGATCTTAGCTCTAGCTCGTTATTTATATAGTATCATTTCCAAATATACTTTTTTACCTATATCACATTGCACTACCATTATTGCAAACCAACAGCGTAAATACAACTGCTTGATGGGAAGCGATGGTATGGTACTCGCAGTATTTTCATGTGGGCTGAAATGTTGCATTATTCCAACTTTTTTTTTTTTTTTTTTTTTCCTTTTCCCTGCGGAACTTATACTGTGAAACATTTTGTTTTTTGCAATTTTATACTGTGAAACATTATTTAAAGAGAAACATGGAAGAACTTTTCGATGTTGCAATCCTGCTTTTAACATTTTTATGACAAAGAATAACTGTAGCTTTCGAAAGTAATTTTCAGTAGTTGGCTAGTCCTATTTTATCCTCCTAATGATGCATACTTGTATTTTTTTCTCCTCCCATCACAATGGTTCAGTTTTAGCAAATAAAAAAAATATAAAAAAAAAATCAGACACTAGTCTTCAAAGCAAGGTACCCACCATTTGTTATCTTTTCCTTACCCATTATGAAAAGGTTGTACGAATAATTAAGTAGGTAAACTCTATCTTTCACCTCAATCAATATTTGGGGCCGTTCTTACTCACTTGGAAGTTGGAAATTAACCGAACTATAGATTATTAAAACAATTAGCAGTAACTTTAGACATGAGAAATTAATATAAGTACAATTGAGTTCAGCTGGTGTAGTTATTTCAGCTAAATTAGAGATAACTAGTTGTGTTAAATACTTAAACTGAAAACTTTGTCTTCTATTAGAACAAGATTACTTCTAGTAAAAATTACTTGTGATTTATACCAAAAATTAATCGGAGTATAATCTAGGCACAAAGTGTCAAGCCCAACCTAGCTAGATCAATATATCCATTACCTTAACATTACCTACTCTTCAATTTTTGGTTTATTTACGCAGTTTCTATGTCATCATCATATCCTGATCTCATGTTCTCTAGTTTATACTTTAGTACATATATACAACTAACAAATGTTGACGGTATTGGCAGAATGTTGCATGGATGGTGTCTATTTGCAGGTGCTTAGTATAATTGTAGGCATCACACCATGGTGCACACCACTATAAGGGCCAATCCATGTCAATATTTCCGTCTTGGCAACGCTATAGTATTAGTATTGCTGAGGACAAGGCATTACCATGTTTTATTCCAAAGCTTCCAACTCACCTGCTCATAGCTTGAATTGTAGTTCCATTTAGCTCTGAAATGGAAAGGGCTAGAGAGGTAACCCCAATTTTTTCTCATGAGTCAAACTCGTTATATGTTTTTCACAACAAGAAAATCTTGCCCATATCTACCACGAGGACCACAAGTTGATGAGAGGGTAAGTGGTACCACATGCCTCTTGCTTCAGCCATTCAAATGCTACGAGTTAAACACATGTGTCACCACTGAGCATATTTAGACCTCTCAATTATTGGCTATGCATGGTTTTCAATGTGGACCAATTATGCAAAAAAGAAGTGGTGTGGTGGAATACATGATAAAGAATTTTTTTATGAAATTAGAGCCTTGATGCCTGATGAGAAGTCTCTGATTAAGGGCCTGTTTGGGAGGAAGGGGAAAGAGTGGAGAAAGGGAAGACAAGGGATGAAGAGGCCCCCCTTATAATTGTTTGAAAATTTGGGAGAACCCTCTGCACCCCCCCCCCCCCCTTCTCCTCTCTCTTCTTTTTTATCCAATAAAACAACTAACCAAGAGTAGGTAAATTAGTTACCTTATCTTTCTTTAAAATACCTTTCTTTTGGCTTAGTCTATATAGTACTTGTTCTAATAGTTAAATTCTTCTATGTACTTAAACTTTGTATAGTTGAATTTCAAATAACTGTCTCAACAAATAGAGGAAAGTCATAATTATCTCTTCTTTGTCATTATTTACCCTCAATAAATGCATAATTATACTTCAAAATCAATGCCATTATGGAATGATAAATTTGTGAGAGTGACTCTTGGAAGAGAATGTTATTCACTCATTCTTTACTGTAAAGTTAGGATCAAAGTACAAGCTGCAGTTCCTTTGAGGAGTAATATATTCTTTGCATAAGGGGACCACAATGCAATTACACGATTCTCTATAGGGCTTTCAAATGATGCTACGCGTTGCAGTTCTTCAATGCAAAACCTAATCTCATAAATGCACAGTATGTAGGTTGTCACAATCTCACCTTCTTTGTCGTCAAGCTATTGTATGATTTCATCCGATTCAAGTACTGGCTTTCACTCCCACATGCTTAAATAGAAAGTTTAGCTCAAATGGGAACTAAATTCAATTCAAAGAATTGCGTGTGGGGGCTGCAAGGATTTTGCTCTTGTTTAAGCACCACTACCACAACTTGTTCATGAACTATAATATCCGGTATTAACGGCCTTAGTAACTCTTCGGCCACATTTAAAGCTACCATTACCATCCTCCAAAACAAGTCAACTGTTGTTGGTTTTGTCAATGTCATACCACCTAAAATGCTTCAAGTATAAGGTTGAGTTTTGAGGTTTTTTATTTTTATTTTTATATTGTTTTTGTTCAGCCACCAATTGAGTTTCGGATGTCAAGAATGAATTGGTTATTTTAGCACCAAAAAGACCCTTTGTGTTTCTAATGTTGGCAAGTTTTGTAGCTTGTAAGATGTCAAAATATAATATGGTCTGAGTACCAGAATTTCTTATGTTCAATCTAGTTATGTTTTCATTTCTTTTTTGTTTTGTTTTAGATGCTGAAAAAATTTTAAAAACAAAATTCAGGATTTTCCTCTCTTTCCCATTAAATTTCCCCCCTGCTTATGGTGGATGCTAAAAATGTTTGTCATAACTTTCATAAATGGAATTGCTATGGATTATTGGAGGAACAGTTAGCCTTTGAATTAAAGTGAATTGAATTGGACTTTGTAACAAATGAACATTAATCCATTATATTTTGTTCAACTACCTGATAGGAATGTCATGAAATATTTCTCCTAATCAAAAGTAAGCACTAGTGTCCTTGGTCCCTCAATAGAAGTCAGTGGAACTTTTTTCAACCAAAGCTTAAGAATATTGAAGATCAACAAAAATACTCAATCTATATTAGGTAACATCTTTCTGCTCTCATCTCACTCCACTTCAGGGTGACTGATGCTTGGTCCCATCCCTTCCTTTTGCTAAAGAGAACCCACAATGGTAATTGGTAGATGCTTGTAATTCCCAATTACAGTATAAATCTGTTGTCTATTTTCCTCCTCTTGTTTCTTTGTTACCTTAGGCCTTTTGCTCTACAAGCCTATGAACTTTAGTTGAAGGGTCCAAATCCAACGACCAAAAAGATGTACAAGATAAAATTGAGGGTCCTCTGCCATCACTGCCTAGTTGGATCAACAGAACTAGAAAAAATTTAGTACTTCTTTCTCTTACGATTGAAAAAGTTCATGCCAAATTTTGTAATGTGATATTTACCTATGAATATGATGCTTCTCTGTAAAGTTTCCCAAGTGGTGTCAAGCTTTAGCTGAAGAAGAAGTTTACTGCAAGTTACATAACATTAATGGAGTATGTGGATCAATGAATTTACCCTGTTTAAAAATTCAAAGGAGGAAAAAAAAAGTCACTAATGCTTATGTATAATGTTGATTGCTCTTTTGGATTTGGAATGTATAAAGTGCAACTTTTTGTTAAAGGCTCCACTCATTCAAAAAACCATTATCGTGCTTCAGCCTCCTTTTCTTAACTGTTGCATTGGGGTGTAGGCATGATATGAACCAACCTTTTGGTCTTGGCAGTCACATGGAGCTGAATATAAATTTTGTTACTTATGTGACTTCCTATCAATCTTTTTTCACATTCTAGAGGGCAATGATGTCCTTAAAAAAAGCACAAAAGCAGTTGGAAGTTGGTACCTGTTATAACCTCTCTCTTTTTCACTTGTAGAATCACTATTAGTAGGAATCCTCACCCACCCCACATCCCTAAATAAAATCTCCTGTATATGTTGAAACTTCAACCTGGGAAAAGGAAAAAAATGGAAATAAAATAATTAACAAAGTCAATTTCTTGCTGACAGAATCATTATTATGTTTTTTGCCAGGCATGTTTGTATATATCTCAACCAAGAAAGCATAGCAAATGATCTTTTTTTCATAGTCCTCGTTTTCCATTGCCCAGTGATGCCAAGCATGATGGTTTATTATAGAGACAAAGTCTCCACCCACAAACACGCACACACATAAAGGGTAGGGCAATCTTATTAAGAGCATTTTAAATGGTAGTTGGGTCCTAGTACAAAATCATATGAGGTGCATTAATTCTCTAATATTACAGCAAGACCATCTTCTAGCGTTGCCCCGTGACATCCCCGCGTGAAGAATCACAGGAAATCTTTGCAATAGTATTGGCTAGCTCTATTCCCATTTGGCTGCAGCTAGCCCTAAGCTTTCAAAATGTGAGTTGAGATATTAAAAGATAAGCTGTGACACTTATGAAATCACACTAACTTAAAAATAAAAAATAATATACAATCTGAATTATAGAGAGTATCATTCTGAAGCATTAAAAAAAAAAAAAAAGAGTATCATTCTGAAAATATCCAAGTATGTAAATAATTTTATGTCAGACAATGTTATCTCCTAGAAGATGATTTATTAGTTTATTTTACGGAAATTATGTGCATGTGGGAGGTATATATGTTTTTAGTTAGATGAAAAAGAAAAATACTAAACAAGTTTTACATCTAGAGCAAGGGTTAGTTTTTAGTAAGATGATGAATCATAATTTATTTAGCTAGCTCTGGAGCAAGATTGCCCCAAACTAAAGATACTTGTGAGAATAATATTAATAATTCGTTAATAATAATATGCTAATCAACGTAAAAAAAAAAAATGCTAATCATAGGCGAGCTTATTTTTAAATTTTATCTTGTAGTTTTTTTTGGTAATCAGGAGGCCTATCTTGAAGTATATTAAAATAACTTTCAAATAACTTATTTTGATAAGTTTTTCGTTTTAAAATAAGTTTAAAAAAAACTTATAAAAAATTCATAAATCACTTTTATAAATTCAAATTAAATAAATTCTCTACAAGTATATCCAACTTAATAAGATAGTTCAGAAGAAAAAAAAAACTTAATAAGATATAATATATTAGTAGTTAATATATTCTGATCATTATTGAAGAGATAAATGAGTACTTTTGGTGAGGTCATTTGTTTGCCTGCATAAAATAAAAAAATATAAATAAACTTTAGACGAGATCATAATTAATTTCATCACCAACATCAATTTATAGCTATCTTCAGTTTGATGTCAGCGTTAGAGGAAAACTGAATTCCAGTTTGACAAGGAACTTAAATTTACCAACGACAGAAATTAATTGGAAATTTGATTCACACGAGCACACGATATCATCCCCAATTTGAAGGAGTACGTACAAGATACGACTATAAAGTGAGCAACCAGTTATATTAAGATTTTTCCACGTTCAGCAACCTTGGATTTGCCCCATCTTGAGTTTCAGAAGAAAAAAAATGTTACGTACGAAGACAACACTGTAGTTGAAGCTGAAGCTTATGTGTCCATTAAGTGCAAAGCTTTATCAAAATAATAGGGTTGAGTTGGACTCTATGGTTCAAATGGTTCCCAACTAATTGGCAAATTCATGTTAGCAGATTCTTTATTATGCTAAAATTGGGCAACAATTGTGTGCTATATAGATTATAGTCTATAGATTAGTATTATTCACATCCATTCACAAATATTAATTAATTAATTAATTTCTTTTTTGTATTTTGAGCCCTTTGCCTTACGGCACACGGTCTGTGCTGAAACAAGAAAAAGGTAAAGGTAGCAGATTTGCTTGCACATTTGAAACTGTCCAAATGGGGAAACGCTGCTTCCACACAGTGTTGAGATTCAGTGGGAAATTTTGTTATCTCTTCACAATTGGGTAAGCATGCCTGCAATTTGGATTGGCTACTTTGGGTTTAGACTTTAACCCATTTTCAGCAACGAAATTAATCTTTTTGATCAGAACGTGCACCCTAAAGACACTTCTTAAATATGCTTCATAGAGTAATTCTATGGTTCCATATGGGGAAAACATGAATCCTGCTAAATGTTACTGTAAATATCTCCTATTAAGTCATGCCACCGCCGGTAACAAAATCTATCATTTAATATGCTTTTTTTTTCGTACTTTTAATTAATTGGTTGAGCTAGTATTTTTTTTCCCTCCTTTTCCCAAATACTTAATGTTTAACAGGACTAAAGTTAGTTTTGTTGTCGGATTAAATGGTCAAACTTGTAAAAATATATCAGAATCTTTTTCCAGAAAACCAAAATTCTATCAACGGTAGTAATAAATGTGGATATATATATATATATATATATATATATATATATATTAAGACATCAGCATCCAATAAAATTTAAAAATATACAAATAATAATAATTTGACTGAAAATTGTCTTTTACAATTCGACATATCTTTATGGCCAATAGTATTTGACTTTCTATTAACTGTGTGTCTTGTAAGAATAATATAAAAAAAAAAAAAAAAAAAACTAAAATTCCTTCTTCATGAATTAAGTAATGGTAAAGGGAAAGAAGAAGAAAAAACTAAAACAATGTAAGCCGTTTTACTAAAATCAAATCTTTCTTTTCTCATTACGTATTAAATTTGCTATAAGCATTCTACTCTTAATTCAGGAAGTCCTTCAAAGGAAATAAAACTATTTGTTCAAGAAGAACTATTTGCACTCCAACTGCATTTAATTTCTCCCACAGTTTCTAAGAGGATCCGCTGTTACAACTCAAGAAGAGGGGCTAGCAAAACAGATATTATTGCTATAATATTATTATCCATGTCAAAGAATTTTGGGTACTAGAGCTAACTATTGTTAGCCACATATTTGGAGAAAGACTTGGTTCTGATGAAGGAATTCCGATTGAGAGTTTGGTTTCTACTGTAGGCTGTAGCTAATTGATCAGATGACAAACACATTTGAACTACAGTGTATTTGGTTTCTCATCCTCACAAATTTTCAAAAATCTAAACTGAAAATTAATAATTAATTACTTCTTAACAGCATACATTGGATTTTTTTCAACAGCAAACTTATTCATCATATTGACTACTTAATAGTTCATTTGGAGGCTTAATCTTAACAACTTTAAACTGAAAATTAATAATTAGTTACTTAACAACATACGTTAACTGGATCCTTTTCAACACAAAACTTGTCCATCATATTGATAACGTTATAGTTCTTTGTCATCATCAGGATCGATGTTTCTTAATTAACAAGTTTAAACTGAATTAATAACTAGCTACTTCTTAACAACATACATGAATTCTTTTCAACAGAAAACTTATCCATCATATTCACAACTTCATAGTTTTTTGGCATTATCAAGAGATGCTTCTTATTCAAAATAACAATTATTTGAAGTTTTTCAACCAAGACAAGTCACATATGTAGGATTGTAGGACAGATATTATAGTATGATTCTTTTTCATTTATAACAAATTTTCTTCTTTCTTTTTTATGAAGTGTATTTTATGTAGTTAATATTGCTTCGACTTTATGGTGGTGGTACAGCTAAGTTAATCAGAAGTTAACTAACAATAATATATAAAGTTATATTGTTTTCAAGTAATTTTTTTTCATAGACTACTAGTATCCAAACATTATATAAACTAATATAGGTTAAGTAAGCTAAGACGACTACGCATATCAATATTTTTTAAGTTTAACATAATTACATTTATGTAAGAACTTATATTTGAGAATTCTAGTCTAGTTACAATAGTCTCTGTTAACTAATGATAATTATGAGAGAACTTTTATAATTTAATTTATGTATTAATTAATTTGAGTTTATAGAAAATTATTTTATTTTTTATTTTTATTTTATTTTCCTAAAAGTGTTTCTGTATAAGCTTATATCCAAATAAGCCTAATGTACGTTGTTCATGAATAAAAATTAAATTCTATTTCAAAGTTTTATTTCTTGATGTTCAAGGGCAAAGTTTTATGTCAATTTTTCTTCGATCATTTTTTTTTAATTGCTAATTTTCTTACAGTCAGGTACGATTCCATCTATTTTCTTATTATTGAATACTTAACAATGAATAGTATTTTCTTTTTCGTGAATATGAATAGTGAATATAAAAGTGCAGGGAAAAAAGTTGATGTTTGAGGAAAGTGTCTTTTAATAACATAATATATTATACATAATTAGATAATATGTTAAAATTTTAGAGCATATTAAAATTAACTCATTAGTGACACGTTACTAGTAAATTAACAAAAATTTCATATATGATATATTATTTCATGACATTCCCTTGTTATACCTTCTATCTACCAAAACTTTTTTTTGTCAACCTCCAAAAATGGACTTCAAAGTTAAAATGGCCCATATGTTCTCGTTTATAAACAAATACTTCGTATCGATCACTTATAAAATTGAACCCAAAAAAGCAAATGACTCAATTACACTTGAAAGTTAAAAATGCTTCTATATTTTCTCCATAATCACTTATTCACGTAATAGATTATTTATTAATCGTCTTAATTCTGTTGCTTAATGTTAATGTATATACGTTAGCCGACTTTCCAATTTCGATTTAATTGGCGAATTTCTTCGGCTAAAAATCTATTGCGAAGTCTTACTGCATGATAAGTATATACCCAACAAAAATATAACAATTAACACATACATAATAATGTACATGAGAAGGAGGCAATTCCCTAGAATACGTCTTTATGTTACATACAAATACTAATTCTGTGACCAGACATAATGTAATTGGAAACAAATCATCGACAAGTATAAAGAATCTAGAAAGACGAAAACAATCGTGAACCTGTGAATGAATACACACGAGAAAACGTTGCAAAAAGCTCCAACTCAAGAAGTCAAATTTGGTTGCTATCTTTATCTTCATGCCAATATTTTTAGGTAACAGGACAAGACCAATGTTCTCCTTCATATTCTGCTTGATGTGGAGCGAGAGGAACCACCACGACTACTTCCATTTGAATGATCTCGCTTCAATAAGGCCTCCAGATTTTGAAAGCATTTCAATGGCCTAACCTGCATGTTACAAGCATCAAGGAGCAAAAATTGTTAGTTACAATTCCTCCACATGTTCTGTAATCAGCCAAATCTGTTCAAATAAATGAAATATAGTGCCACCTAATGTTTAATGCTTGAAAAATAAAATTGCCAACTGGTTATATTTGAATACAACCAACATTAACTTGGGGGAGGTGGATTGTTGGATACATTCTTCCTACAATTTCCCTTCATAAAACATCTTATTTTCCAGATTGCTCTTATGAGAATTACAAAGAAAGCCAAAAACCGAAAAAGGATTTATGGCAGCATATGATTTCTTAACTCAAACTTCAATTATAATTTTTGTCTGAGTATGAAATTGTCTTGTATATATCCAAAGACCAACTGATTAAACTACTAAACAGCCAAAGAAACCACACATATGACGCTCTTTTGCAGCATATACCTTGGGAACTTCATTGTCTTGCTTTGCAGAAAAAGGAGGGCAGCCTTCAATCATCTAAAAGATACCACACAAGAAACATCAATAATGACTATAGCAAGTTAGGATCTTAACATTTCACACAAAAGCTACAATAATTCCATAAAACCAATAAATATTGTTGAAAACTCAATAGCACAAAAGCATTTTATCATATTGTTTAAATTATTGGATTTTGAAGGGAAAGAAGAGAAGTAAATAATGAAATTAAAAGGATATTAAAAATCTGCATAGCTAATTTTCAAGGATAAACAATGTACTTTAAATACTTAGGAACATGGTTTAGTGTGGACTATATAGAGGTCAATTCAAGTGGTAGTCAAGACAGGTTTCATACCGCATATGGATACAAGATAAATGGATCAAAAATAACAATGATAATATTTCTATCATTGGGTTCATCTTCCACAGATCCCAATTAACTTGGGTTAAAGGTACTGTTGATGTTGATGTTAATTTTATAATGTATAGCTTTTATTAGCTTTCCATTAGAAGATGAAACTTTAAAAATAGTTACCTCTTGCAGAATTAGTGCAAATGAAAATACATCCACTTTAGTATCATATTCTTGTCTGAAAACTTCAGGAGCCACATAGCGGCCTATAAACAAAAACAAAAAAAAATTCCCAGTTTCAGAAAATTAAACCATGAATCAGCATGTAAAAGTCCAGCACATGGAAAATGTCACAATAATGACAATATTATCTTATGCCCCGTGAATAAGAAAATACAGAATTTCAGATATTTAGATATTTCAAGTGTGCATAATGATAGTTCTGAAGAAAAGCAGCACCCACAGGAAGTATCTTGGCAAGTTAGAGGCTTGTCTTCTTTAACTGCCAGCAACTTGCTAACCCCAAAGTCTGCAACTTTTAGGTGCCCAGAATCATCCCGCAATATATTACTGTTAGCTTACTCATAAGCAACATTGATAAAAAAAAGTGTAGACTGTATCAGACTATTAAACCAGACACATGGACTTCACATAAAAGAATAAGAAAGGCTTAAATACATTTTCGTCCCTGTAATTTTATTTTTTCATTTTAGTTCTTACAAAATGTGTTTGTTTTGTTTTTCGTCTTTAAGGCACTTTAGATAGCGCTTTGAACCGTAAAAAAAGTGTTTTGAAGAGTGAAAAAAGTGTTATCTAAAGTGTTTTAAGGACAAAAAAAAAAAAACAAATACATTTTGCAAGGACAAACAAAAAAAATTGCAAGGAAGAAAATGAAAATAGTGCTAATTTGTAGTGATGAAAAAGATATTTAAGCCAATAAGAAAGACTAGAGGAAAAAACAATAATTGAACAAAAGGAAAACTTACGAAGGCTCAAGATCGCGGTGAATAATGGGTGATGGCTTGTTTTCATGCAAATAACCCACTCCCCTACATGATTTCAAAGAAAATTGCATTGAGTAAAACAAAATTCCATGTATGACATGTAATCAGTGAAAATTCGGATAAGAAACTGTTCGAATCAAGAATTATGTATGAACAAGGTATCTTTCAAAATTACATTGAGTTCCTTTTCATCAAATCAATAACTTATTTTGTCTTTGTGGGTCATATAGACAGTAGGACTGACAATTGTGAGCCAAACCCATTTAACCACTTAGATCATATTCTATTTTGCTCTATCTATATCCGCCCACTTATGTTACTGGACAAATGGACTGGATCATTACATAAACCCAATTAAACATGGACTTCAATGGGTAATCCATAAATATACATTAATTTATTTACTATATAATTAAAAAAATAAAATTTCAAAAATTTTAAATAACCCCCTTGGTAAAGAGAGAGTGAGAGAGAGCAGATTCTGAGATTCTAAGTTGCAAACAGAAGAACCCAAATAAATCAAGGCATGAGAGTGTCAAATACCTAGCAATATCAAGTGCAAATCTCACAGCTGTCGATGGTTTCAAAGCTCCTTTTCTTTTCAAGAAATCACGAAGATCTCCCTGCACAACATGGGGATAAGATTAAGAAAGGATCATTTTCTATCAATTTACTGTTAAACTTCAAACAAACATCGCAATTCCCAAGCAAAGCCCCAAAAACCATGCTCCATGAAATTGTAGGACAAAAACCTTGGGAAGATATTCCGTCACAATCATCATTGGACTACTCTGGGTCACAGCACCCAGAAATTGGACGACATTTGGATGCCGGATTTTCTGGAACAGAGCAAGCTCATCTCTGAAAGCCTTTCTGTGAAAAAATCAAGTATATTAATTATCATGAAAGTATATAACAAACTGTAATACGAGTTGCACAAGGGTTGAGAGAAACTGACACTTTCTCCTCATCACTAATTACATCCTCCCCAAGTTTTTTTACTGCAACCTCTGTTCCACGCCACAGTGCAATACAGAAAGTCCCCTGCAAATCAAGGCAAGATTACAAGTTACGACAATCATTTAGAAGCAATGGAATTGAAGATGATTCATGCACTTAAGTAATTATGTATGCAGAAACACAACATTTTAAGTGAATCTGCAAGCTGGGTGTAGATATGCACCAGTAGTTGAATTCCTTAAGAAACGAGAATTAGCTAACTTCACAACAATTGTGTTCCCAATACATGGCTATAAAAAATTTATCATAAAAATCCATTCTTATACAGCACAACCACAGCTTATGGCTATTAATAAAACTTACAAAAATCATTAACTAGAACTCAGCATAATAATTGAAAGGGGGAAATAAAGAAACCAAAAAAAATAGAATGTGTTATAAATCTAATGATGGATGATACTGTGAAGATGTGTCACTATATCTGGCTGTCAAGATTGAAGATAAAACATATTTTGATAAGTTAGTTGGTGGCCAACAACTAACAGTTTTCAGTTTCTGTTTTTAAGCCTTTATTCTTGATAGTTAGTGCACCTTTCATTATATATATGTGAGAGGTGCTGCAGTAAAAGAGTGAGAGAACAGAGCACGTGGAATCACTTTGTAGTGAGTGGATGTGTGTGTGAGACAAAAAACACAGAGAGGAAGATTAGAGTGTATGAGAGATAGAGTGAGGCTTGGATGTTCTTGTAGGCTGTTAGCTAAACAGTGAAAGAATCAAAGCAAGATTCTATTGTACACAGAAATCTTTGTAACTCTTGGTCCATAATAGATAAGTTTGCTTCTTTTCCCGTGGATGTAGGTCCTTGTGACTGAACCACGTATTTGG
>PYAF01004229.1:879412-914285 GCA_007407185.1 Glycine tomentella
GTTAGCTAAACAGTGAAAGAATCAAAGCAAGATTCTATTGTACACAGAAATCTTTGTAACTCTTGGTCCATAATAGATAAGTTTGCTTCTTTTCCCGTGGATGTAGGTCCTTGTGACTGAACCACGTATTTGGCTTGTGTTCTTCTTCTACCTCTTGTTCTTTGTATGCTTTAATTCTGTTTCTGGTATAGTTTTATACAATCTGCTGTTGTGCTGCACTGCTGCTCTGTTTTTCGTTTTTCTGGTTTTCTTGGTAACCAAGTTGCAGATTTATTAATCCACAACAGATACAATTATAAAATTTCATATTAAATCTTCAAGGTTTATGAAATCAAATAATCTGAAGACAGACTAAATTGACTGTAAAAAATAATAATAACAATAAATCATAACAAAGTTTTTACCTTTGTTATCTCCACACTGTTGGTAAAATCAAGCTCTTTAGGATTGATTTCATACTCTGGGACTTCACGTGCATGATTAACATGCATAGGGGCCATCTGAAACAGTATAATCACAACATATATTGGTAAACACTAGCAGAATACAAAAGCTAAAACTTATGACAAGACAAAAAAATACAACTTGATAATTTTAAAATCTTAAATTCACATGCACCAGAGGCTTTGCTCCATGCTTCTCCAATAGTTTGATCACATCATTCTTTTTGTAAAAGATAGCATCTTCAAGAGGCTGTTTAAGAGATAGAAGATTAATAATCAGTCCAGTAATTTCATATCTAATAGTAGTATTTTATTTTCAAAGGTGACCCATACAGAAGACCCTGGAACAGTCGTTACAGAATACATAGAAGAGGAAAAGAGAGAGCATGAAGACAAGACTACAAATAAACAAAAAAGTTCAGCAGAAACACAATACAGCATGAGTCTGTTGATCGCTTCATTGAGAATTAAACTAAGGCTAAGCACAACCACAATTAATAGTTTAAAATTTCAAGCAGAAAGAAATCTATTACAATTTCCAGCACAAGATCCATCATATTTTCCAAGTTTCACATTACTTATATCCTCTTGTTGTTTACTCCCATCATATAAATATTTTACACAGAGAAGCGCTAAGCCGACGTGCAACAGAAGTAAGTATCTACTTCCAAAAATTAGATGAAAACACAATGACAGATAAATGCTCATGAACACTCCTTGCTCCACTTTAAGTTCAAAAAGAATAATGATAACCGAATGTAAAGATAAGATCAAGCTCCTTTTGGTAAGAGGAGAACCTAACGTAAATTTGTTTCAAGAAACTCATAGCTAAGCAATTAGTCAACCGTCCTGTGCAAAGTGTAACAATAATTATGTGCACAAAATGCCTCCGAAGTTAATCTCCAACTCGATGTGCAATCAATTATTCGGGCATTACAATGCACGGAATGAATCCACATGACACGATAAAGCATTTGCCTAGTCAAACAACATTAAACCAGGATACAATACAACAACCCTGAAGACCGAAGCCAAACCTTTGACCTTTTCTAAATGACATCTATGGTAAATTGGTAATGTTATCGGCTTTGTCAAACTAAAAACTGGAAATAACAACACCACCAAACCATATCAAATATCAAATCACAATCACTGATGGTACTAAACCAAATGAGGAATTGAAAAAAATAAATTAAAAAGTTTAGTTACCGTGCTCCCCCATCGATCTTTGGGGTCAACTTCGGCACCTTTTTGGAGCAACAAATCAACAACATCAGTGAATCCCTCACACGCGGCGACATGAAGAGCAGTGCGATTATCAATATCCTTGTAATTCACACTCACACCAGACTCCAACGCCTCGCGAATTCCATCTACATCGCCTTCGAATGCCGAATACATCAACCTCACACCCTGATCAACAGCTTCTCCATCGTTTTGGAGCTCTGCTTCTTTGTTTTGGCGTTCTGGGGCCAGCGACGACTGCTTCCCCAGCGTAAACCTCGCAGGGTTTTTCGATTCCATGGCGAAAAACAAAAGATAAAAAGCCCCCCAGAAGGTGAAGATCGATAAAAATGTGATTTTGAAGACTGAACCGTGGAAAATTCAACAGGAAGAAAATTGGGTAAAGCTCGTTTTTGCTTAGCTTTGAAAATTTTCCTAGTCCGACCAAGCAAGCCACTTGTGAACGAAGTTTCGCTTTTTGTTCAGTCCGACGTGGAAGAAATGTTTGAATTTCGGACTTTTCGGATGATACCGTGGGTGTACGCGTTGTGCTAAGCGCGTGACGCATCTGGGGAAATGCCAGCGAACGCGCCAACGCGGCGCATGAGTACATATCTGACTAACGTGCGCCGGTAACTGCGAATGAATCTATGATGCATTTGTCGACGTTTTCATCTCTGTAGATTTAAGAAGATCTCGACCGTTTCTTTTGTGGAATATAGTGGAATGGACGGTACTGATGCATGTTGTTTTTCTCCACCAGCACCAGTGTCGTTGAAATTTGAGAACTCCTTTTAGAAATGATATTACCAGCAGCATGTTATTTAATGATTTGCATATATTTAATTTAATTATCAGTGTATTTTCAACATGAATTTGAAGTTTTATATATCAAGGGATTTTTTTTTCTTAACCTTCTAGTTGACAAAAAAAAATTTAAAAATTGAATTTGAATAATATGCAAAAGATTCAACCTTAACTTTAATATATTAATTATTTATGTTGAATCACTTGATTATATATCAAGAGAATCTAATCTAATTGATTAAGTAAGATGTGTGTGAGAGAGTATCATACACCTCTTTTGATATCTTCTTATATATATGTCTTTGATTAGAAAGGTTTTATTAGGGGTGAATAAGCGGGTTGGCCCGTTACCATGTGGATCCTGCAGGCCAAACTGCCTAATATGCTAGCCTAGTTTTAAAAAACTACAATTTCAGAATGAGTATATTTTTTTCTCTTTAAAAAGTAGTCAATTACACTTAATTATATATATTTTTAAAAACATTCTTAATAAAAATCTTATGTTCAACAAAAGAGAATAGAAGATCATGTTCAATAATCATCATAGATATGATCTCATATACCACACTTTGATCAAGTATTTTAATTTTTAATCTCCCAGCATGATCAAGAATAAGTTTTCTAACATCACAATTAGAACGCATCTTCATATATACATCACATTTTCCCATATGGCATTGTAAGGTTGAAGTCTCATTCTTATTGTCACTGTCCACATAATCTTTCAAACAATATTTGCATTTACACCTCACTATCCCGTCACTATGTAAAATAGGTTTCTCAAAAAAATCTCACACAAGTGATGAATAATTCTTAGTCCTTTTATTTAGCATTTTAGACTCATTGGGTTCATCTTCATCAATAACATTTTCATGCATCCACATCAATATTCTCATTCTCATTCTCTTCAACATTAACTTCAAAAGAGTCCATATTTAAAAGCTGAAATAATAAAATTAAATGAACTCAATTCTAAATTCAAATAAATCACACAAAAACATATTTAAATTTGAACTCAAGTAATTTATACAGAATTTCACACAAAACAAACCCTAACTAACAAAATCTATTAAACCCAAAACTCAATTTAACACTATCAATACAACACATACAATTACACAAATAGAGAAGAATCAACATCTTCTCATCATTTTAATTACCTGACTAAATCACACTCACTTCACAAAAATAGTATGTTTGTTGTTTATCATCAAAGCTTTCCTAGAAAAATATTTTTTGCAATCATCATTTCAAGTTCCATGGACCTGAGTCCATTTACCCATTCCTAGGATTTAAATGTAATGTAACATATTATATGTGCCAACTTTTTTTTTAGGGGAATTACACTATTACATGTGAATTTTGTGAATAGAAGAAGGTAATTGCTATTTACATCAATCCTAAATACTAAGTATACTCTCCATCTTTTTTTGTTCTTCTTGATATCCAAAATATCCTTTTATATAAAACCCTATTTTTGCATTCTATCTATGTTGTTCCTTATTTTTTTCCCTACTCTTATTTTTTTTTCCTTATTCTTCTTTCTATCAAAGATAGTAGAATTTTACTTTAATCCATTGCAATCCTATATTTATTGGATATTTCACCTAATATTTTTTTATTGAATTCTTAATATTGTGTGTGCGTATGCAAGGTGCATTGTCATTTTTTATCCTGTCAAATGAAATATAATTTATATCGAAAAGTAATTTCCGGATTACATAATCATTAAAAAAAAAATTACTCAAATTTAAGCTCTCACAATTTAAAAAATAAAAAAACTGATTAAGATTTCGAACATCTAGTCACTCTACTCTGAACAATAGGAGCTTAATTTACATCTTGAGCACTGAGCAGAACATAATTAATTAATTACCATATTTCTGAATTCTTTGTTCAGAATTCTAATTAGTTCACAACACATGCCATACTTTTACCTCTTTTATAATATGTCTCATATTTCTTGCTGAACCTCACACCACTTAAGCCTGATAAGTGAAGACCGTAAGCACTAGTGCTTTCACTATGCCTCCGCTGGAGCTGTATTTGACATGATATATAGTGCCAATAGTTTCTTATGTCCAGCTGGTGTTGGGTGATCCTAACCTTAATTTGAGCTTTCATAATTTTCTGTTCATTACTTTTAAAAAAATACTAGTAATAATTTTCTGTTCTTTAAATTGAAATATTCAATGACTCTTAATTGGGGGGAGGGGGAGGGGGGGTTGGGGATTTGGGCTCATCAAGTTACATTTCTCAACAGTCAAAAGAAGCAAACTGAAACTGCTCTATTCATCAATAGGGACACTTAATGATCCTTACTTTAAGAATAAAATAGTTAGTGTCCGTTAAGTTGCATTAATTAGAGAAGATAAAAAAAAAGAGGACAAAATGAAAAAGAATAATTTTAAATCCTTCAATTACCATTAGTAAAAAGATTTGAAAGAGTTTGTAAGAAAATAGTATCTCTAATCTTTTTAAATGAATACCATTTTTTATCCTAATTTTAAAATAACGCTTGAAGAAAAACTTTTTTAAAAAAAGTAGCTTAACTTTTATCAAAGGATTTAACTCATGATTCACCTATGTGTTTAAATTATTATAAACCCTTAATACTTGAGTTTAATTCCTATATGAATAAAAAAAATTCTAATAATCTCCTCTTTTCTCATCTTTATTTAATACTTGTACGAAAATAAAACAAAACATTTAAGGCAGATTTACTTGCACTTTTGTTTTTTATTTTCATTTTCGGTTTTTATTTTTTAATTACAATTTTTTTGCCTTGTTTTTAAATTTTTTCCTGTTTTCAAATGTTTGTACAGGAAATACTGAAAAAATGCTTTTGTTTTCTCTATTGCTGTATAAATTAAATATTTGAAAATAAGAAATAAATTAAAAATAAGGTGAGACTTTTTATTTTTTATTTTTTTAAAATTTTAACTTTAAAATAATTTTTTTACAACAAATTTAAAATAGTTTTTAAGTATAAAAAATGTACCAAAGATATGATAATATAACACAACGGAGGAAGAACTAATGTAAACTGATCTTTCCTCGATATATTTTACATAAAATTTATTATAGTTTTATTATTTAAACTCAAATACTTAATGACCCTGAATTTGAGACATGGACAGTTTGAACTCATTAAATTTCTTGACTCAAAAGTCAAAAAGTAAAACATATGCATCAATTGTTATATTTATTCATTCAATTCAAAATATTCAACCATTCTTCAATAACTGCAAGTTTGCGAGTATAAATTTGTTGCATAGCATTATCTTCGTATATATCCCAGTCAAATTGACGACGAAGAAAACTCGAGAACAAAAGTCCCTATCAGATACTTGCAGCAAAAACCTCGAGAAAGAATGGCGAATGCTTCACTTCATCAATTGGCACTCTTTATGTTCCTATTTCTGGTTGCATCTGGTACTTTCCCATTTTTTAATTTTTTTGTGTGCCTTGGTTAGAAATGCATAGGTTATTTTCAAAATGTAAAATACCAATATATGTAGATCTTTTTAAAAAAAATAAAAATATTAATATATATTTTTGTATGCTTATTTTTGCAAAAATCAAACATATTTCGTTCAAAAATTCTTATAAATCTGACCTCCGACTAACAAAAATTAGTAATTAAAATTTGTTGATAAAAAAATCATATATATAGTTAATTATTTCAAAAGATTTGGGCGACAAATATATAACTGAGTACTAAATAAGTATCGCTTGGAATTAATAATGGTGATGATTATATAAATCTTGATTTGTTTTTTAAAAGAGCATTTCACTTGATGATTCTTTTTGGGTTTTACTTTCAGGTTTGACGCAACAAGCTTTTGCAAAAGGTGATCAATGCAAAGCCGACAAAGATTGTTATCCATATTGTTCCCATCGCCCAGATTGCCCTACGTTGTGTCTTGGTGGATATTGCCTTTGCAATTGCCTTCCTACAGAAGTGCATATACAACAGAACAAATTGTTGTAGTCAATGGCTTGTTTTTTAGACTGGGTTTGGGTTAAATGAAGTATAATGCAAAATAATTTCTAAAATAATAACAATTTTGCATGTTGATTTTTCTCATGCTGTCATCATATAGTTCTTCTACTATCATGTTTCAATCATATTTTTTCAATTGCTTATATAAAAAATAAAAAGGAAGAAAAAAAATGCATATACGAATAGTAAGCATGCACTTTAACATAATATTTAATTATTTTATCCCATTAAACACATTTTTTAATGTAAATAGAGTTAAACATTATTTTAAATTCATTTTGAATATTTTTATAATATATATATATATATATATATATATATATTTTATTCTGCCGTCATTAACGATTACGGAGTAGAGGTCGTGAGCATGGTGGGGATTGTCAACGCACGACTCTTCCCTCCACGGTCTCCGTCTGCACCTGCAACACCCACAACCTCCCATCCTCCGTTGCCAACCATGCCCTCCGCTGTGGCCTTTCTTTCTTCCCTAAGAATTTAGCTCATCTGCATCTCTTGTTCAAAATTAAAGTTTTACCCATGCACACTCTAGCTGCTGTCAATTTCATTATTTCTTTCTGTACTGTAGTAAAATATCAGTTAAATTTCATTATTTCTTTCAGTAGTGAAATATCAGTTACTAATTGGGGTGTAATTATCACCTTTCTCTAACGATTTCTTTTCTATATATTCCTATAATGCTCACAAATAATTGATTTAAGGCAAAGTAGCGAAGCAAGTAAACGTGTATTTCAGTAAATTCGGAAGCAATTGATTTGGACCTATGTAGACATGAAAGTGTCTTAATTACAGCTGAAAAACATCATCTACAACTCATTCTGGGTGTTATAATTCCAGATAAATTTAAATACTATATAAAAAAATTCACTTTAATATTAAAATCATTAAAATAAATACTTAAAATTAATTTTAAATATTCTATAATATTTGAAAATATTTTATTTATTATTGAATGCTGTGAAAAAAATTAAGTAACGTTGAACAAATAACTCATACAAACATCCTCATTTAAAAAATATTTTATTTATTATAGAATGCTGTGAAAAAAATTAATTGACATCAAACAACTAACTCATGTAAACATCATCATTTCCTCATTGAAATGCTCTAAAATATGTTTGGAGTATTAATTAATTAATGAAAAACCATTGGAGTATTGTATTGATTTTAAGACATAGTCGCAAATCTTAAGTATAGTTGAAAACATTATGTCATTAATTAACAACATTTAAATATAAGCCATTAACATTTTTATGTCAAGGCACACGACCAAACATTTCATATATTTATTTAACTTATCCACTTAATCTATAACTGCATAGATATTTATATATAATTTATCTGATTTATTAACTCAAAATCAGATAAAGAGTTATATATATTCAAGGAAAAGGTGCCCTCAACTTCATCTCAGTCTCCTCGATGTCAATGACAAATCCTTTGCCATGTTGCTTCCAATAATCAGCCAAGGGGTTGATCATCTCTGGCTCCGGAATCTCCAATCTTGAGCTTTTCAGGCTCTCTGAGGAAAAATTGTACTTGGCATCCCTCTCAAGCACCAGTTCTGGCCTCACCAAACCAGGACTCGCTGCTTGTGGAGACATCATCAGGGCAGGTGCACCCATAGGAAGCCTATCCCCTACATTTCCATTTTTCACAAATACCTTCCCTTGTGAGAACACATGCAAAGGTTTACCTTCTAAAAAAAAGTTGTACGTACTACTCAAAACAATTGCTAAGATCATATCACACCACAACCACATTACATATATAGCCATATGTAATTCTCAATTTGAAATAAATAAATTTAATATACTTGTACAATAAATATATATATCCATGACATGAGAGAGGAAATATTTTTTTAAAAATTAAATCTGAATCCTGATGATTATAGAATCCAAATTTAATTATCTCATTTTCATACTCTCACATGTCCTCTTTATGTATATATACATAAAGAATGTTAGATAGAACTTTTGCTACACGGGTTTAGCTCCAATAAATTTTAATTAAACGAGCTCAAGATACTTGTGCAAATTAAATACTACTAATTTTCTGTTTTTTTTTTTATGTAAAGAAAAAACTGTATATAAACAGAAATAAATTATTTGTATATATATATACCTCTGTCAACCTGCCATGTACACCAGAATTTGCCGTAAGTTTGGGCGAGGTTTTCGAGCTCTGGCATGGCAACAACCTCAGGAACTCTGGGATTCACCAACAGACCTGATTTAATCTGCAGCATCCAAATCATGCTTCAACACATTTTTCTTTAATAACTTCACAAATAATTAAAAACACAAGCATAGCATAGATCATCACAGAATAATAATAATATATACGAAACCTCATAAGCATGAGAGTGCCAAAGTTTCTGTTCCTCCGGAGGAAAGGTTTCAAAGACATCAGCAGGAACGATGTACTCCACCCCTATCACACACCCACAACGCAACTAAAATGATATTTAAAAGCAAAACAATTGAGATTAGTGAAAGTAATTGAAACAGAAAGAGAGAAAAAGAAGACCGAGGAGACGAGCTTTGGATTCATCGGAATCATAGACAGCACACTGTATGAAGTTCTGGTGGAGTCTGGAGCAGTAGTGGTGTGTCTCTATCTGGCGAGACATGTCATGGCTGTAGATAGCGAAGGAGCACACGTGCTGACTCATCTGATTAATGGGGTCCAGCGACTGCACCATCATTGCACTCTTGTCGATCACGTGCTGACCAACACTCATCGGCTTCCCCGGAGTTGGATCCGGACCCTTCGCCGGCGTTGGGTCCGGTGACTTGTCTGTTGAAGCCATTGTTAATCGTTGCAAGATTGACTCAGTTATCTTCTCTGAAGCGTATGAGTCATATATATAAGACGAAGATGGAGAACGTGGGTTGAGGTTGTGGTTCCACGTAGACATGCATGGATGCTTACGTGGCTGAGTGTAGAGAGACTGTGTTGTCATTTGGTAGGACTAGGTGTAAGTAGTTCGAGCTCGATCATAAACAACTAAGGCAGTAGAAGTCATCAGATTCAATTTGCTATTTTCCTCAGAACTTAACTACTACAAATTTTCCAGCGGCGGTTTTTGAATTCAAAAATTCTATTCTCTTCTCTTTCATTCTTTTATTTAACAATATTGATATATCCTTATGTCTCTAAAATGTTGTCTGTTTTAGCCTGTGTGCCTCGGTGATTAAAGGAGGAGAGTGCCTATTAATAATGTTATTTTTATTAATTTATAATTTCATAACGTATACACTTGTATATAATTTTATCCTATAAATTACAGTTATTTTATCTCATATTTTTCTTTCTTCTTTGCTTATTATATAGAAGTTATTCTGATGAGGATTGTAATAAGAATAATTAATATTAGCCTTTTTTATTGAGAGAAAAAATATCTTACATGAAAATTTTCAAATTGAAAACATAATATATGATGTATATAATAAGATTAGTTAAAAAAAATTACAAAAAATATAGATCAACCTTATTTAAAAGAAATCCCGTCTAATTAATGTTCTTCCATTACATTGGAGCTTATCAAAGAGTCTTCTGTACAGCACAGAAATATTAGATAAAAGAGTGACCTTTATTTATGACCTTAATGTATATTTAATAAGATATATAAATGGGTCTTTTTGATTATTATTTTTTTTTTTGAAAAAAATTGAGTCTTAAGGTTAATTAACATTTAACTTGCAGTAAATACTTGTTTGAGTGTTGTTAACCTATATTAATTATTGTGGATTAAGTAGTAGTATATTAATTTAATTCATGAAAAGATGCAAGGTATACTAAGATTTTTTTTATGATTATGATTTTTTCCGTGTGGTATATGGGAACAATAATGCAGTTAGTCTCATGTACCAAAAAACAGAAGCGTCTCTCATTCATATCATTTATAATTGTTATGATCAGCCATGCAAAGGTAAGATGTAAAGAAATAAATAAGAAGGGTGAGCCATTAAAAAAAAAAAAAAAAAGAAGCAAAATAGGAATCAATGATGCCTAAATGCATGGGAAAGATAATTTAGTACACATGGATTATGAATGTCTTTGTCTCTTTGAGACTATGCTCTCCAAATTAAATGAAGAAAATTAAGAAACGACCAGTTCTCTATTTTGTCTCTATAGACTCTTTTTTCTTCCCCACATTCACTTCTTTGAATTGCCACCAGGTTGAGACCTGTACTTGTACCTCATTGAAACGATTAAATAGATAAAGAAGTTGATCAAGCTCACTATGGAAAGGAACAAGTAGAACAAATTGAGATGGTTTCTATTAATATTGTTCCCTGCTAACCAGCCACCACTGCTAGTGATATGCTTGGTGGCTCCATTCACGCATTTTACCACTATGGTACTAGCAAAATACCCAAGTGCCATAGAGCTCCAAAGGAAGCAGGTTGATGTAGACTTAAGCCCTTTTGGTGCCTCTGAATAGAAAAACTGAAGCAGCCCCACATAGGTAAACATGTCAGCTATGCCAAATATGAAGTACTGAAAAGAAAGCCAAAAAGTGCTTATGGGCAATGGTGGCATAACTATTGGCACAGCATCAAGCATGTTGTTGTCTCTTGCCACTCTTTTCCTTTTCACCTCTATAATTGAAGCCACAGCCATTGATATGCAAGACAGTACTAGACCAACTCCTATGCGCTGCAAGTGTGTGACACCGGTTGGAACGCCGGTGATTTTGCGCATAACAGGCACAAAAATGAAATCATAGATGGGCACAATAATGATTAGGAAAGAAATTGGGATGATTGGGAGGGATGCGGGTGGGATGTGAAAATGCTTGGTGAAACTGGTGTCCATGGTGTAGCCTTGTTGGATGGAAAAGGTTTGCAGCTGAGCTAGGCAAAGGGTCATTATAATTGTGCAGCAGAATATTGGGATCATGCCAAGAACAATTTTGGCATTTTCTACTCGGGTGACCCTACAAAGTTTCCATGGGCTTGATGGTTTCTCAGATTGCACACCTTGTTTTATTTGGATGGCTGCTCTGTCTAAGAACCTGTTAAAAAGGGAACTTCAGTTTAGAACCAAATACATTGGAATTCCAATGATATTTCATAAAATGATAGCAGGGTTACATTTTACATTTACAAAAGATCGATCTAAGACCTTTTAAACTATCCTTGTATCACTTTTACTACTGAGTTTTGGACTTATGAGTTGTGATCAAGTGACATACAATTATGTGGGTAGTTAGTAACATGTTAGGGATCCGCATTCAGTGTAAAATCGCGTAGAAGAAACACAAAAGCAATTATTTTTTACTTCAAGTATCCAAGATTGAGTGAAATTCAAATGGTTAATAAACACGCTGTGTTACTTAGACACGAGTAGAATTAAACCTTAAAGTGTCTCTATGAGGTAGGAACTCTATTTCCTCAGCAGCTTCCTTGTCCTGTTCAATCTCGTACAGTTCTATTGGATCTTCAGGAAGAGGAAGATTTCTATTGCGGATTGCAGCAACGTAGACCTGGAAAATGCATGAGCAAAGATTAGAACAAACAGCTTGACCAATGCAATATGATCCTCCAAAACCTTCCTACTTTAAACTTCAATTTACTTAATTCATTTCAAATTCAAATTGAAACATGTCCAGTTGTTCTTCCGGATTATAAAAAATAAAAGGATGTTGAATCCATCTAGAAGTTGTTTCCATTATAAGTTTGTATTATTCAAAGATTTTAATGGCACTAACACCATATTGAAATCTTATTGGTTTTATATGTAGTTGAATTAAATATTCAGAATGAGAGTTTTTCCGCATATAATAGTCTTATTTAGTTTGAATAAGATTGTCTCCAATAATGAATATTTGTCTCGTCTATTCCAAAATAAAAATGTTTTTTTATATGCAGAATAAACAACGGGGTTTAGAAAGGCACATACCTGAATGATCTCAATGAAAGCATTTGTTCCTTGACCAACACGAAATCTGTATAGTGGCAATCCAGCTGCAAAGATAACAATACCCAAAAATATAGCAATGGTGCCAATACCAAAGCCCCAATCCCATCCCTTGTTGATTTGTATCCACACAATGAACGTTAAGCTGACTGCACCACCCAAGCAAATGGCCAACAAGAGGGTGTTGAAGAAGGTGGACATTAGCCTCGCTTCTCGAGG
Organism: Glycine tomentella; assembly: GCA_007407185.1. Lineage (NCBI taxonomy): Eukaryota > Viridiplantae > Streptophyta > Magnoliopsida > Fabales > Fabaceae > Glycine > Glycine tomentella. The sequence goes on from PYAF01004229.1 coordinate 892,061, forward strand.
GTCCTTTTCATCAAACTGATCTGCACCATGTGATGGTAGTGCAGCTTTCACTCCTGCACTGCCCAAAGCCAACAGGTATAGCCCAATGAACAGAAGAGCTTCTTGGCCACCACTAGGTGTTTCACAGTGAGCAGTTACATCATAAAGGTTGCAAATTAAAGGGGTGGCTTGAGGCTGGGATAGTGTGCTTGTGCTGTAAGCAATGCAAGTCCCTACAACACCATCAACCACTATGTTTGTTCAAATTTTGAAAAAAATAATATATTTTTCATTATAAAATTTCCAAACATACATTTTGAATATTATTCCATGTAAAATTTTGTATAAACATTTGATAAGATTTGATGTTTTATCACATCATTCTATTTATCGTGATGTGATTATTAAGTAAATTTCTATTGAATGTTAGTGTAACACTATTATCTATAATTCATTCGGTAAAAAAATGTGAGTATAATTATTCTGATTAAAACACATTCAATTGTTGGTATAAAATTTTTATGTGTTAATTACATAATAAGAAAGCATTTTAGAGATGATTTTTTTAAAATTATTATTTCAAAAGTTAATAATTTTATTATGCAGATAGATATAAGGTTGGCTTAGTGGTAAAGAGAAAAAAAAAGGAAAATTTGATTTTTAACTTTATTATTTTAAAGTCAATAATCTTATAATAATTTAAAATTAATAACAATTAAAAAATATTTACCCAGTTAGTGTATTTAAATTAAATTCTTTCTTTAATTACTCGTCAAAATAAAAACAAACAATTATTCTTGCCTATGACAATGTATTTATATTATTTTTTTGTCCTAGTACGATTAGATTAATCCTTGTGCTAAAACTTAAATAATTTGAAAGTTATTTTATTAAAATGACGTAATGAAAGATGAATCCTTATGCGTAACTAATTTTCATTGGCTATTATATTTGGGGGATCTACTCGATGGACTCGACTTAAACATCTATAGCCGAGAGCATCATGATCCCATTAAAATTGTCAATTTTTTTTTTCTGTAAGCAAACGATTGTTTATGTTCAATTTTTTTTTTTTTTATCATTTAAGGATATGTCATTTAAGGGTTACTTAAAATTCTACTATTAGAATAAAGTATGTATAAGTTGCTTAATTATAATGTAATATTATTTAGCCAATTAATAAAAGATAAATTACTCAAGATGAATTACTTAAATTACATCCATTTTGATTCATTTCAGTACTAAAAATGTTATTTATACTCGACTCAATTGGATGTACATGGGTCACTTTGATATGATTTTAGAGAAAATAAAGTTGAACCAATTAAAATCAAAGTTTAAGCTGGATTTTTTATTAAAAAAAATCCATAAATCACAAACAAGAACCTATGCAGTCGGTTTTGATTTGATTGTTGTCGTGAATAGGACTAGTTGGATGTTGAATATAATTAGGAGGGAATTAGTTGAAGTTTGGAGCTCACCAAAAACTCGAATACCCCAGAAATTAAAACAGATCTGTATCTGCCAATCCATGTGTCAGCAAGAACAGCCACTGGAATGGCGAGTATGTAACCGGTTCCCATGTAGTTGGTGAGCATGTTAGCTGCATCTGGTATACTATACTGCATTACCCCACTGAAGTATGGCACCGAGTTCACAGCTAGTGAAAATGTTCCCAAATTCTCAAAACCAATCATAGCTGCATCCAAATTTAAATTAGTAAATGCATCTCACTGCACCATTCACCATTAAAAAAATCTGCTAAGAGAATCTTAATACAAAATCCAGAAGTACACTGTAAAAAAAAATGAATATGATACTTTCCGTATATATATGTTAGAAGTCATCATCAAAAGGTTGATGCCTTTTCTAGGAATCTTCAATTGAAGGGTATGGTGTCTCTGGATTAGTTTCCACGAATAAACAAATAACCCCTCAACTTCAAAACTATTAACCCCTGAAAGAAATATACAAGAGAAAGTAGAAGAAAACATTTTTGTTGCTTTTGAGTTGTAAAATAACACAAATCACCTTAATTTTATTTTGGTTAGTGACCCTTCTTGACAATAACAAGGAAAAATGGTCATAATCTAAGCAATACCGGATTAATTAATTAATGTCATTATTATTGATCATTACCTAGTATGAGCACAGAAGCAGACATCCCGCCATATTTGAATTTAAGAGCTCGTCTTCCTTTCCAATCCACTTTATTTTCATCAACCAGCTGAGAACTCTGCTTCCTCTTTCACATCAACAACCTCAGACTTCTCCTGCATGATCAAAAATGAAAAAACATATTACGAGAGAGCCGAACGGGTAGTAGTAAGTGTATGAAAACCAGAAAAAATAAATACCATGGCTATATATGCAGAGCACTTTTTAGTAGCCAATCCAAAAGAAAGAACAGAACTGGCGAAATTACAATGTCAGTAGGGAAGACCATCTCTGTCTATATATACATTCAATTCTACTATTCGAGACTTATTACTCCAAATAAAACAAAACAAAAACTTTGTCAATGTATAAAAGTTAAATGAAACTATGCTACTTGACACCTAGACACTTATTAGATAAATAAAGAAAAGAAAAAGATTTTTGGATAGTTTTTAGATGTTTATACCGTTTTTAGGAAGATGAAAATAAACAAAGAGGTAAGTGATTGATATGATTAGTAATGTGATATGACAAGAAAATAGATAATAAAGAGATATGATTTTTACATATGTTGTTGATTATTACATTTCATTTAACAATGAAAGTATTAGTAAGAGATATAAAAAAAATTGATTTTTATATTCTTTTAGTAATCCTATTATGCTTTTTGTTTTTTTACAATTTGAAGATATGTAGAAAAAGAGAAATACAGTATAACATAAGACGTGTGATAAAAGGCAGAATAAGTTTAAAGAGAATATCCGAGAAATATGTTATAAAAGAAAATAACTCTTAAAAAAATATTTTAAAAAAATGTGATGACAATGGATGGCTGATAAACGGATTTATAGACAGAATCCTATGCTGTGCCTTTGGTTGATAGCAAAATGCTTTGGACAACATTCGCCGATTTTAGAAGCGGAAAATCCCAAGTCTATCTGTCAACAAAGAATCATAATGGCGGGTCGTCCTACGTTGTTATCTCCGAAAAATATCCAATATCTTATTATAGTTGAGAAATAACTAGCACATCCTAATACATAGTTTTAATGTTATGTCAATCTCGTTTAGATGGTTTCTAAAAATTTGTAGTGGAAATAATCCGCAGCCTCTTTGGCTTATGTCCATACATATGTAATATAACTAGTAAACCCAACCACACATCAAATAAGCATCTTCATTGTTACTCCGTTTCCTATGTGTTCATATTTTTTATTCCTCCACAAGGTAAAACTGAGAGATAGATGCAGAAGGTCCAAGGGAGTATGAATTAGCATTCGAAGAGTTTTTCCACTTCGTTGAATATATGTTGACATTTTACAAACTAGTATTCGTAATATATTACCTTAAAAAAGTATTCGTAATATATGACTAGTATAATTAAAAGGTGTCTGACGTGTACCTCCATGTATCCGGAGGCGGAGATAGGGGGTTAAGGTAAGCCACCACCCCCTCAAAATTTTATTAATATAAATTTTATTATATATATTAAAAATTAAAAGTTAAAAAATAATTTAACAATAAAAAAGATTGTATTACATAATATGATAAAATATAATATTTTTTAATATTATATTAAAAAATAGGATAAAATATTTTTGAGATTGTATTATATAATATAATAGAAATTTTTAAGATTATATATATAATACGATAAAATATTTTTTAAGATTGTATTAAAAAATAGGATAAAATATTTTTTAATATTATATTAAAAAATATGATAGAATATTTTTAAGATTGTATTGTATAATATAAAATATTTTTAAGATTGTATTGCAAAATATAAAATATCTTTAAGATTGAATTACATAATATGATAAAATATTTTTAGGATTGCATTCAAAAATTGGTTAAAATCATATGCCTAAATTAGTATAAATAGAAATATATTTTTGTTTTGATAGTATGTATTCCATTTCAAATAATATTAGAGTTTTAGAGAGTTTATGTTTGCATCATTGAGAGAATTGATATGAGATATGGAAGAGTTTGATAAGTGTGATTCTTAACTCTCCATCAGAATTTAAAGGTACTACTTATTTATTATCATAGTGAAGTTGTCCATTGGATTGATTATCCAATTTGGAGGTAGTTATTTTTTATCCAATTAGGTTTTTTATGCTAAAACTGAATGTGTTTTCTTTATCTCTTATCTCCATATTATTACTTTGAATTTGATTTTAAATTATGAATTATTTTATTAAGACTTACTAGACTTTTGTCAACTTGTTCATCAACTCACCCTATTTGCATGTATCTCATATGCTATTTTGAATGAAAGTATGAATGATTGTAAAAAAAAAAAAGAAGCTAAACTTCATCAACGCCACACCTTATTCGCTTTGAATCTTAATGATTCCAACAAATTTTAATCTTTTTCTTTTTTCTTTTAATTCAAAATAACCAACATGAAAATCACTTTGTTCCGCAGCTAGAGTTTCGACTGACTTTTACATAATTTGCCAACTTTTTTAACGTACAATTTCATGCATGCATTCATTCATTCATTAATTTAAAATAAGAGATTGGAACAGGACACAGTGTATTGCGATGCAATAATTTCTAGTGAGAAGCATAGCTACATTTTGAGATGAAAAATATTCATCCTGTTTGGAGAACATTTTGAGATGTAACAATTCTTAGTGAGAAGCACAACTATAAATCCATTACTGTCCTGTTATTATTGTCACAGAAAAGAGAATTGTGTTGCCACGTTTTTATAAAATCTAAGATGCCAACTGATATAGACATGTGAAGCGCTCACGATAGACCGTACTAATAGAATCAAACAAAGTTGCATGATTGGTGATTATTTTGTATGGGGAAAGGAAGGGACGAAGGCTGAGTGAAGAGCCTCACGTGTTGTTTCCACTACTATTTCAACTAACTCACCAAATATCTCCAATAAATTAAAAATTTCAAATGTGAGCTATCTTCAAGCGAAATGGTACAGTATAAAAAAAAGGTCATTATCTGTCTGTCTACAAAAGTCAATATATCCATTGTCCAATAAATAAACAAAATTGAATTTAAAATTGTAGAAATGTAATCAACATCTAAATGACCATTAACTAAATAACTAAACCAAAATCTACAACACAAAAAACTCCGAGATTCCCTGTGCAAAGAATGCTTGACTAATGTTTCTAACATGAAGGGGAAAAAGTAACAAATAACAAATAGAGAAAAAGAAGAATATCAATCAATAGTTAAGCAAAGAGTATTTTATCCGCAGCACAATTTTTCCTTTTTCAACTCCAAGCTTAGCCCCTGTAACCAACCAATGACCAGGAATATCTTGGGGGCCTCTGGACATTTCTGTCATGTCCACAATTTTTGCCAGTTTTCCAATGTGGATTGAACTATCTTCCTTTTTATCTTCGGAGGTTTTCTTCATCAATGATGATGAAGCACCATCTGATCTCTGTGCAACAGGAGCGGAGGGATTGTGATCCCACACGGACCGCCGTATTGTACATCCCGGTACCTTAGAGAAAAGGAGCTTGAGGTGTAACACATTTTTGGCACCAAAGTCCCAAACACCAAGCTGGGCACCTGTGACAATGTGAACACCGGACAGGTCCCCAATGCTAGTTTCGGTGTACTCAATTGGTGCAGTGCTTACATGGGAGAAGTTCTTCCACTTGATTGGTTCAAACCAACGGCTGTCTTGCTCCTCGGGACCATGCCACTTGGGAGCACCTATGGCCATGTGTGTGTCCCAGTGAGGTTGAAGGTTCTTCGGGAGGGAGACTAAATGCTGCAAATGAATAGCAAGTCGATTCTGTTTGCTGCCCTCTAGGCTAAGCCTAAGTCCAGTGACAGGCTTCCGTCCAACTGTTACCTGCAACACCAAGTCATGGTGTTACTTGGCTAGGGAGGAAATTTCAAACATGCTTGTAGAGTTAAAGGCTTACAAATGAAAATACATGATGTATTTTCAAAAACTCGAAACCACGAGTGATAATTGTGGAATCATGAACTTGCTCCACAAATTTTATAATCAAGTTATAATAAATGAAGGATTAATGCTTGATCTCTATCCAGATAGACACAAATAAGCCAGTTAGCAAACCAAAACATATGCCTATCAAAGAGGACAACTTTTGGTTTCTTATTGAAATATTAATATCATAATCCATGTCATAAAGATTCAACAAAGTTTTAACTTTGTTGTTGAGGACTTGAAAACAACCCTCGTCTTCTATCAAGACTTGGGACCAACTATTTAATTATTTTCAGCAATAACAACATAGGTAGACCCTTGTTGAAATTCAAATAAACCTTGTCATTTCTCACTTTTACAGGCTACCTGGCTTTGTTTTACTCTCTCAAAGTTAACAGTATATTGACCGAGAAAGTATCTGAAACATCTTGATAGAAATCTTCAATTCAATCAAATAGGTGATATAATAATGATAGTTTTAGCACTCATTTTATGTTCTGGGTTGTGAATTGTCCTTTTTTATTTGGCATAATATGATGCCCTATTCAGTCAAGTAGAATTTAGTAAAGATCACCTGATCTGGACTGACAAAAAGCTTAGGTCCCATCAAGCTGAACTGAAGAGACTGACAGACAGGTTCCTTTCTTTGTAGATTATTCTGCTCTGGTGCCCAAACTTGAGTTATTTGGAAATCCAAGAAATACTGTAGGTCTTCGATAGGTGGTTTGTCTGGTAAAAATATAACAGATAGGTAAATTATAGATTATATATTATATAAATCTACATTATCATTTGTCATACTTATCCAGAAGTCATCATGTCAATGGTTAATGTCCCCGTTTTCTACCTCAATTTCCTTTAATTTTGGTAATTTCATAGTTAGTTTTCTGGCTCACCAAAAGGGCTTGCTTAGTGGAGTCTGCAGAGGGTAAATATACGCAACTTACCCCCACAAGCAAAGAGACTGTTTTCAGGATTTTAACCCATAACCTCCAAGTCACAAGGCAACAACCTTACCATTGCACCAGGACAAGCCCTCAGTTTTCTGGTTCATTGAGCCTCAAAAAAAAAAAAAAAAAAAAAAAAAAAAAACTTCAAATTTATACCGTCACTAGGAACCCTAGCATCTGTGCACTCAAAAAAGTAAACTAACAGAAAAAACAGATATTCTTCAAATCTCCAACAAATCCCAGGGACAGACAGGTATACAGGCAGAAGAAGAAACCACCAAAAAATTATTGTGGTGTCAAGCTCTCTCTTCTTGCAGCTACATAGACACATAATCTGAATAGATTAATGCAATTTAGATAAAGAAAATTTGTTACAAAGTTAACTACAAAATGTAAGAACGCATAAAGCACAGGGTGGTAAAGAAACCAAAGTAGTTACTACCTACACTCATTACATGTATCAAACAAATCATATCAATTCTTACAACTTTCACAAAATCCTTTCCATGCAAATCAGCATTTTCCATCAGAATATCACAAAATTGCCACCATGATCCTGTGCTGATTTGGGCATGTGCATGTTTGGTTAAAGTTTACAAACATAAGTTTGGGTTAAACTAGAGTTTACAAAGCATCCCAGGTCTTGCTTCTCCAAAACCGAATTTTCAGACAAAATTTTACTCTCAAACCTACTTTTGGAGATAACCAAACATGACCGAGACTAATTTTACTCCCAAACATACTTTTGGAACACTTCCTACCAGAAATTCAAACATACCCTAAAATAATTTTCCAAGAAAGACAGATTCGAATGACTTTAATAAATATCTATAAGGAAGCAGACCACTATTAAACACTGTATTCATCAAACTTTCCAAAAACCTTTTCTTTTATTTATCTTATTTATTATTCTTTTACGTTTCTATTTGGGTTGAGTTTTGAAGTATTTTAATTTTATTTAGTTTATGCGGCTAAAAATTTATTGTTAAGAAAGTCTCATTGTAAATCCACAAGACTCAAACTGTTTTCAAAACCATCTTGACTGATATTGGAATTTATATTCTGAGAATGTTTATCACTCATGGGATGGGACTCATTTAGTTCATTAACCTTTAATAATTATCATAAGCAACAATAAAATTTAAATTCACAGCATTAAAATTGGATTAGAACTTACACTGCAGATATAGATCAATAGCACGGGACAAATGTTTTACGCCAGGCACTCCTTCAAGAAGAGAAACAATGGGTGTAAAGTTCATGTTAATGACATCCGGTGCCAATTTTACAGTTTCCACCCATTTAGTATGACTTTGCTCAAGATCATCCCCTCCTCTCCTCCTAAATATGACAGTAACATCCTACAGCAACAAAATGAAAGGACTACTGAGATTTCAAGAGTCAGTATTGAATCAGTGACTAAATTGTTTTCAATGAGATAGAGTGCAATAGCAATAAACAAATGAACAAGGCTAAACAAGAATAATATATTTTCATAAAATAAAGGAAGTTGCACAAATAATCTGTAGTAGAAAAAGTTGCATGTTTACTGGTAATAGTGGGGTAAAGGCATTTGGTAATACTGACCTTCTCCTTATACTTTAAAGGACCAGGACCCGAAAAGTTTTTAACATTGTGAAACCTATCATCTCCAATGTCCTTTACATAGGTCTCAATGTCTGAAGCAGACAAAGACGATGATTGGTGCTGCCTGATGTACACTACGTCTCTTCCACCAACAGTTGCAGACGTAACAATATGGGTACCATAATTCTCAATAAAACTGAAAAGAAGAAAGTGAAGAAGTTTCCAATTAGAAGTTGACTTTGTCCATCTCATCCAGCTAATGCAAATATAATTATTTCTTTATTAAAGATATAATTTTAGTCCCTATACATGTCACAGATTCTCAATTTGGTTCCTATACGTAAAAACTTATCAAATCGGTTCCTATACATGCAAACATTACCAATTTGGTCCCTACCTTTATATGTTAACCATTGACTTCATAATTTGGTCCTTATACATGTAGTAATTTGGTCCCTGTACATGTAGTGTATTCTTAATTTGATCCTTACCTTACATGGACCAAATTAAGAATGCGTTATACGTATATAGACCAAATAAGAATGTGCTACATGTATAGGGACCAAATTAAGAATGCATAAGGGACTTAAGAATGGCAGGGACCAAACTGGTAATGTTTACATTTATAATACCGATTTAAGAAGTTTTTATGTATAGAGACCAAATTGAGAATTCACAAAGCCCATAGGGACTAAATTATAAGTTTAACTTATCTCTTTTTGGATTTTGAGGGGAAAGGGGGAAAGGTTTTGGACAAATCAACTTAAGTCAAACTATAAATATGCTTTGTGCAATCTTTACTGTCTAGTACGACTACGACAACAAAGACAAATTTCATTGTCTTCTACAACTGCTTAACTATGGGGCAAAGACATCACATTTGACACATGGCATAGTGAAATGTCCCGTGTAGAAGTGCGCAGTTATCATTCATGTCAGTGTACTCCATATGGTCTATGAAAATTGAAGTTGCAACCAGTAATTTAAAATCATGTCTTAGACAAGTCATCAGAAGACATATTAGATTCTCATATCACCCATCAATCTTAGCTTCACGACATTTCCCTATACGCCTCAAAGAGTAAATGAATAAATACAAATAAATATGTCATAACGCTCAACAAGAGAATGAGAGATGTGTGAACAACATGCGGATTTTGTAAATTTCAGTTTTTTGTTTCGCAAAAATATATTAGTAACAAAAGTTGCTATGGACAAACATTAATAAATACTGAAATTACTTAACTCCAGGCAACAAAACTTTGTTTCTCTTCTCTTTAATAATATAATTGAAGCCTAGCAATCGTATATCTGTCAATTTTGAAGTAGAGTCTGTGTGTAAAGCATAAAACCTAACAATTACAAAATTTCTTCCATGTTCCTACACATCAAGCCAAAACCATTTTCTACAGAAAGGGCTAATTAAATACTCTCTCCAGTCCTTTATATAAGAAACAAATGAGTTCATCTTTTCATACCAATTATTATAAGAAACATGGACCCACTTTCAGATGCATTAATTGCTAATTCTCTTTAACACCCTTAATTTATTGTGAAATCTATTAATGAGATGTTCACTCATTCTTCATGCAAGTGGGTGCATTTGTTAGCCTATCAATATAATTCACATTCATTGGTAGAAAAAAATTATCTATTGAATTATGTGTAGTGTCGTTAAATATTACCACTACGTAAATCATTTAAGGTTATCTTTTGAATAAAATTTAAATTTCTGACATTATTAATTAAAATTGTTTATAGAAAACGGCAAAAGCATAGTGTACCTAGCCAAGGATGTTGGATCCCAAGAGTAAGGAACAGCACGCTTTACTTCATCAGTCAAGACCAAATTTAGTTTGTTTAGTTTAACTTCAACCAGAGGAATGAAATATCCAACCATGGCTAGGGATTTGGTGGCTGCTGCATCAGCCATCCAGCACCCAGTAAAATTGAACATGGAATTGAAGCTTCCCAGTGGAATCTGTCCTGTTATGCCTGACCTCTCATTGAAATATTTCGCCATCTGAAAAATTCAGTCATCAAATAAGGTCACCAAAAACAACATTCGTGAAAACTTTGAAGAAAAACAAATAGAGAAAATTGCACTATTCCTATTCAAAATCATTTTTACAAGTCCAATTTTTTTGCTAACACCAACACTATAACTATAGCCAAATAATATATACCGGTAATCATCAATTCCGTAACAAGATAAGAACAGAAATGGAGTAGGATGCTCGAGGAACTGTAGAATTACAAAACAGTACACTTTTTTATATGGTAAGTGATCCATTATTTTGAAAGAAGCTAAATTTGTAATAATGCTCAAAGAAAATGTCTTGAAGTAGCCTCAACAAGATATAATGATAATACCAATCTCTCTCCACTACTTTTTCATTCTCATATTTTGAAGAATTTGCTGCATCACTCTTCAGAGTTCAGATTATTAGCTATTTAAAAATAAATCCAAGTTTTATATCCTTTATAAAGAAATTGATCGTAACCTCCAAACACGTCACTACTTCCTTTATAGATGAGATACTTGTTTTAAAAAAATACTAACAATAACCAAACAATAAAAAGTACAAATTTTGCAGAAGTTACAAGACAAAATATATGTTCTGCATTCAGAGCTTAAATAATGTAAAGTGTGCTTTAAGTGAACTCCCTGACTATGTTCTGCTTGACAAAAAATACTAATTTGTGCCTTTTGTAGACATAAAAGAGTTCCTTGGAACTATCCAATTTCTAGCAACTAATGATGCATTGTGCATTCCTAGCAAAACAATCCACGTGGCATATTAATCCAGAAGCCAAATGAAGCAAGGAACAGAATTCCCCCTATGTTAAGTTAGCCAATGCAGTTAGAAAATACACAATCCAAGTCCAACACATTGATATCACAAGCCAAACTCACCAGCAAATGAAAACCACAACAACATAATGAAACAAAAACAAAAACAAATGAAAATTTTTCCTGCCCCAGATGCTTTTTCATTCATTTCCTCGTATTTCCTCTAAGAATCAAGCAAAGGAAAAACAAATATAAAAAAATCTAGAAACAAAAGGGGTGGATGAACAGGGAATGAAGAGAATCATCATCACCTCGTGGAAACTATACACAGGGGTCGTCTCTATACCATCCTTCCCAGGTGACCAATCAACGTCCATAGAGACATTGGGAATAACGAGGTCATGGGAGAGAAGAAGGTTCTTGGTGTGATCCTCATCAACGTAAACAAGCCTTGAGCCAGGAGCACCCTTGCAGTATAGAAGCCTAATATTCGATGTGACATCAAAGCCACGACCCAGAGCTTGGATTGAGTTGCCAAGAGTGGCAGAGAGAGAATCTGAAGTTGGGTTTTCCATAAATTGATGAACAATAGCAATAGCAATTGTTAAAGGTGCAGTTTTTTTTTTTTTTTTGGAGAGTGGTGCTACAGAAAAGAGAAGGTTGGACCTCGTTGTACTTGGAGGGCTTCTACGCTGTTCTCTTTCTTTCTCTTGTTCTCAAGTCTCAACTCAACAAAGGTAAGCAATTCCAGTTTGACAGTAACAACATTAACAATCAACAATAATAAATAATGTAGTGTCTGAAAACGCGTTTTTTTGCAATCTGTAGGGACCATTGTCCATACACATGCATCAAGGAGGCTTTTCTTTTATTTTCTGTTTTATTGTTTTTGTTTAATTAATTAATCTTTTTATAAGTGCAAACTTTTATGTTTTTATCAATTTTTCGTTTTAGTTTTTGTGTTTTAAAAAAATTATATGTGCAACTTTTTATGTTTTAATTATATGTCCCTGTTAGTTGTGACGAATTTACACTTATCAACAAATTAACAGAAAGTAAAACATTAAAAAATTTATATGAAAACTAAAATGTAAAGTTTTTAAAAATAAAGATTAAAACAAAAAGCCAATACGGATACAGCGGAAAAAATCAATTATTTTTAATTTTTGTACAGATTTGAAGCTGGACTGGGTTTTTTCTTCTTCTTTTTTATGTAAGTGCTTATGTGATGTTTTTTTTTTTTTCTAAATTACGTTACAGGAAAAAATATTGATTTCATGGATAATAATTCTACTACTTTGAGTAGGATTCCCTCCATAAAAAGTATTTTTAGTTTATATTTTTTATATTACATAAAGGTATTAGTATTGGTTGAGTCTTGTAAAATTATTATAGGTGATAAATTATTTTTTATGTATAAATTCTCTTTTTTGACTATGTAACATAAGTGTTTATCTTATTTGATATGTTACTTTTAATTTTAAAATAATTTATTGAGTAACTATTTTGGTATTAGAAAAACATAATAATATTATTTAATATAAAATATTAATATTTTTTGTGATTATATTTCTGTACAAACTAGAAAAGTAATTACTTTGACCAACGGATTTCAAAAGCCAAATAAGTACATCGTCAACTTTGAATGCAATCCCTGTATTGGCATCAAAAGATTCTTTCCACGTTGTACACTATATATATATATATATATATATATATATATATATATATATAAAACTTATATACGCTTGTATCATTTACAGTATTTTTCCATTGATATCTCCATGCCTGCGAGTTCCAAGATGCAGCGAACTGAGTCAGCGTACCTGCTTAGGGTTATGTAATAAAAAAATATGATTTAAATATTTTTTTCTTATAATTTAATGTTTTTATTTTTAGTTTTTTAAAATAAATTAATAGTTATAAATCGTCAATATAAAATAATTTTAAATTAACATTTAATCATAAATCATTGTTAGGATAATTTTTAAGATGTTATTATAAAAGAACAAACATTGAATTTAATACATGATGGTTAATTTGTAATTCAACAACAATATATTATTATTTTACACCAACATTACATAAATTTTGTTTTCTAAAAAATTCATTATTAATCTTAATTTCCCCAAACATTTCATTTTTATCTTTATGGTTAAAGTTCATTATAAATAAAATATCCATAACGCAATGACATCAATCATGGTTATAGGGTGTTGTATCAGTGTACATTGGTTCTACATGATGAACTTGCTAGTGGCAACAACCCAATGTTTCTATGTTATAACAATAATTGTAAAAATAAGTCAGACTAAAGTAGGCTTTGATAAACTTAAGTTTAACCTTGATTAAAAATATAAAGTTTACTTTACATTTTTAACTGTTATAGGTATATTTTTAATATGTCTGACCTAACTTGCTTAAGAGTATCGCTTGACTTGCATCAACATGCCAACTCCAAATTCGTAAGTGGCATATGTCGGCATAAATCATTTAGTAAACATCGATATTGATCATGAACTAAATATGGCTTCGTTAGGACATATGTACGTGAATAACTGTCACCACTGACATAAGAGGATTGCAAAATCCTTAATCTCATGGATTTTTATGTCCACATATCCTCAAGTCATATTTGAGCAACCTCTATTGGCCTTCCCACACTACTAGTCCCTAACCTAGTGCACACTCATAACAAAATGCAACTTAATGCTGATAAATGCATGTATTGGGAATAACCCAAGTCCCATATCGGCTAGAGATAGTGCCAAGTCAAAGTATATAAGTGGAGAACAATCCTCACCCTATAAGCTAGCTTTTGGGGTTGAATTAGGTCTAAACTCACATTCTAATATGGTATCAGAGCCTATCCTAGATCCATTAACGGGTCACCTACCATGTTATCCATGCACCAAGCCCAAAAGTGCTGGGCGTGAGAGGGTGTATTGGGAATAACCCAAGTCCCACATCGACTAGAGATAGTGTCAAGTCAACGTATATAAGTGGAGAACAATCATCACCATATGAACTAGACCTTTCAATGGAGAAACAACAACATTACATTTGAGTCTTAGAACACCAAACTATGAGCCAACAAGTCCGCTACATGGTGTGTAACCCTCTATGAAGTTCTAAGCACACAAACACCTTAAAGTCTTGACAAAACATAATTTTAAAAACATCTAAATATAACCTTAAGATGCGTGTTTTCCTTTTCATTTACATCTATAGTGCATTTTGGGTTCATTAATGCTTTGATATGATTTATACTAAATTTTTAATATAATATGTGTTTAAGTTTTATATACTAATTTTATATAAATATTTTTATCCAACAAAGCAGAGTCTCGTTGAAATAAAAATGGTACAAGACGTACTCTTCAAACAACAAAGTAGCCCTACAGGCCAGCCCTCTACATATACCGTTTAGGCATGCACACAAAATTTTATGCTACATTTTACATACTTTGGAACCAAGAAGTAACCAGAGGAAGTCCCTACCTACTAAGTAAAAAATCCAATTCAACCTGGCATTCAACATTTTGAATTTTCATAGATTCTAAAATCTCAGAATAGAAAACCATAACCCAGGCACAAAGCAGGAGTGATGGATATAAATATAGATATTATAGAGAGAGAGGTGAGGACAGAACAAGGTAAGTAATATAATATCTATGTCTGTATGGCCACACCCATTTCATTTAAATTTGTAGGTAAATATTCGTCTTATTTTCATCATCATCCTTAAGCAGGTAGATTGTTTTATCTGTGAAATTTGAGTGCATTTTGTTATTCATAAATATGTTAATTGACTTATTAATGAAAAATTATCTCTTAAATTACAATCAGTGTTGTTAAATATAACAACAACTTAATTTTTTTTATGAGTAACAACTACTTTTTTTTTAGGAAACAACTACTTAAATAATCTAATTTTATGATTATTAAAATAAAATTTCAATTTATAATATTATTAATTAACATTAGTTAATTTAATTATTTTTTATTGATGTTGATAAATTTGTCGCATTATACACTTGCTTGCAGTATACTTTACATCAACAACAACACATTTAATCCAAGTTAATTGGAATTGGTGGATGAAAATAGGAGAAGTTGATATTATAAGCAGTCTTATTTTTTACATATGTAAAAAGACTATTTTTGGATTCGAATTAATGACCAACAAGTCACCAAAACATATTAATAATGTATAAGGATTCGTTAGTTGTAGTATACTTTAAATTAAATTAAATTATTTGTTTAATTATTAACTTTAATATGATTTTTTCCCACTTATAACCTAATATGGCTAAAGTACCCAATCAAATGAACCCCTTGGCGAAGGAGTCGGATGGGCCAGCAGGGCAGTACTAATAATGGTGATACCAACACCTTATTAGTATTGTTCGTATAACTTTTTGTATTTTGTTATAATATTATATTATTTATTATATTTATATTTTTGTCTTTTTCTTTTTGCAATCACTCTAAGACCCCTTACCTTTTCAGTAAAATTTTCTACTCTCTTAAAGAAGGATAGGCTAGGTTAATTTGTTTTTAGGTTTCCATAGAAGAAGAAAAAATCATGATTAGATTTGTCCATCTCTTTCACTAGAAAATCTCTATCTCACCCTTATAAATTATAATTTATTAACGAAATTTCAAAAGATAAATTAATTAATTAATTAATTAAATCAAACGACTAGATTAATGTAATTCTTTTCAAAATTGAAGATGATCTTATTTTTGGTCAATAAGAAAAAGATGATCTTAATTTCGAAATGAAATAGGATTTCATGTAGTTTCTCTCTCATTTAGGAATGTTCATGGGTCGATTCGAATCGGTTTTGACCAAATTTAGGATCCAATCCAATCAAATTTGATCGGTTCGGTTCGATTTTCAAAAAAAAATTGAGACCCAACCCAATCCAATCCGTTCATGATCGGTTCGGTTCAATGGCTTACCCATTTAATTTTTTTTTCTTAGAACTACTATCTATATCATGATTCTTTCAAATATCCAATACAATTAACACAATATTATCAAATGTATGAAAGTAGTAAAATTGATTCATTTAATATCATCAACATAATATTCTAAAATAGACTTATAATATAAATTAAAACAAAAGATTCTTGAACAAGATTTACTATAATAGTCTGAATTACAACTATTTCTTACAAATTAACCTTTGCCATAACCAAATTTGTTGTAATCAGATTTGCTGAAACAAACAAATGAACAAAATATGATTCATTAAAATTATAAACACACTAAACAAAATATGAAAAAAAAGGTGAAACAAATAACAATATACCTAAAAATAATACATTAAGAAGTTTCAGCACTTGCAGTTTTAACACTTGGAGATCCAATAGTAGCATTATTTAAAAGTCAAACCAAACAACTCTAAAAATTTAAACACAACCCTGTTAGCACAAAAATTAATTGATATTTTATACAAATATAAACAATTTAAAAGTAATACAACAATTATTTTATTAGAAGTGAAGAAATAGGCTTAATATTATTTATTTTAAAAACCAAAATTCAAGTATATTATTTATCTATTAAAAATATGTTGTGCTACACTGCTACTGTCTAAAATTATTCATAATTCTGTCTAAATTGAGTAACAAATAAAATGTTGTTTCTATGATTTTTTTTGCAAAAGAAACAAATTAATTGGGTCATATGCTAAACTATGGAAAGAAAAAAAAATTAATTTTTAATACACACACACACACATATATATATAATAAAATTTATAATATTATTATGGGTTCACAAATCGGGTCAATGGATCAACGGATCTATAAATCTAAACTCGTGACCCAACTCGTACATGATCGGTTTTGATCGGTTCGGTTCGGTTTTGACCCAATTACATAAATGATCCAACCCAAACAGTTTGGATCAATTCGGATCAGTTCAGATGAGTTTGGGTTCAAGGATGACCCGAACACCCCTACTCTCATTCTAACACTTTATAAAAAATACAAATAAAATAATATTTTAATATTTTAACCTTATTTTAATTTATTTCTTTAAAAAAAATTATCACATTTTGGCCTTTTTTTTTACTTTATCCTTTTTTTTACCGATTTATCAATTTTAACATCATTTAAAACTATATTAATTAATATAAAAAATTCACAATTGACAAAAAAAAAAACTGTAATATCTGATAATTAAATATTTATACTATTTCATTTAATTTTATAATTAAATTATTTAAAATTATACTTAGTTTGTAAATAAATAAATCTTTAATTATAGAAAAACTAATTTTATTTTCTTTATTATTTTTTGCTCATATAATTGTTTATAGATCATTTTATTCAAACAAATTTAAAGTGATTGGCATAATAATTATTCTGACGAGAAAGAAAAAAAGTTACTAGTAAGAAATAGTAATATGAAAAAAAGTAAATCTATATTTATAGTAACCCTCTCTAATTTATTTATTTTAAATTGAGAATGTAACAATTTTATTGTTTTGTGAAAGGAGGAAAAAGAATGTAACAATTGACTATGTATATGTATTGAATTCACAAAATCCAAAATTTAGAAATTTGGAAAAATTTGTCTTCAATTAGTAACAACTAACAAGAAATCTACATAGCTTTCTTCCCACTTTACCAAGGATTAATTAAGGACCTTCCTTCTTCGTAAATTACCAAATCAACGTTTCCAATTTTCTCCATGGTTCTTTCCACACACCTTCCCCTCAAGTACGGGAAAAAGTGTTTCTCCTACGCTCTGTTTCTTTTCCACGCCTTTAAATAGACATAGAGTGAGTGTCTCACTTCACTTCACTTTTCATTCATCAACCACATACACATTTGCATTACCCACTTTCCCTCTGTTTATTCTACTCCCCTGTTTTTCTCTCGAGTTCTAAGTTGTTCTCCCATGGCACCCAGAAATGTCAAAGTTATAGGCATTGACTTGGGAACAACCTATAGCTGCGTGGCAGTGTGGCAACACAACCACGTCGAGGTCATTCCCAATGACCAAGGCAACCGCACAACCCCTTCCTACGTTGCCTTCACCGACACTCAAAGGTTGTTGGGTGACGCTGCCATCAACCAGCGATCCATGAACCCACAAAACACCGTCTTTGACGCCAAACGTTTGATAGGTCGCAGATTCTCCGACCAATCCGTCCAGCAAGACATGAAGCTCTGGCCTTTTAAGGTTGTTCCTGGAAACAGAGACAAGCCCATGATTTCTGTCACACACAAAGACGAAGAGAAACTCCTTGCAGCCGAAGAGATATCTTCCATGGTGCTGTTTAAGATGAAGGAGATTGCTGAAGCCCATTTGGGTCATTTCATAAAAGATGCGGTAATCACTGTCCCTGCTTACTTCAGCAACGCGCAGAGACAAGCCACCAAGGATGCTGGGAAAATCGCGGGTTTGAACGTGTTGAGGATCATCAACGAGCCAACCGCAGCTGCTATTGCTTATGGTTTGGACAAGAAAGGGTGGAGAGAAGGTGAGCAGAACGTGCTTGTGTTTGACCTCGGTGGTGGTACTTTTGATGTTTCATTAGTTACAATTGATGAAGGAATGTTTAAGGTTAAGGCCACGGTGGGAGATACCCATTTGGGAGGTGTTGACTTTGATAACAAAATGGTTGATTATCTTGTGAATATTTTCAAGAGGAGGTACAAGAAGGACATTGGTGAAAACCCCAAAGCTCTTGGAAGGTTGAGGTCAGCGTGTGAGAAAGCTAAGAGGATACTCTCTTCAAGTTCTCAAACCACTATTGAGCTTGATTCTTTATGTGGAGGGGTTGATTTACATGCAATTGTTACAAGGGCCTTGTTCGAGGAATTGAACAAGGACTTGTTCATGAAGTGTATGGAGACGGTGGAGAAGTGCCTCAAGGAGGCAACGATTGCTAAAAGTCAAGTTCATGAGTTTGTTCTTGTAGGAGGGTCTACTAGAATTCCAAAGGTGCAGCAACTTCTGAAGGACATGTTCAGCGTTAATGGTAACAAGGAGCTTTGCAAAAGCATCAACCCTGATGAGGCCGTGGCGTATGGTGCGGCGGTTCAGGCGGCGATTTTGAGTGGCGAAGGAGATAAGAAGGTGGAGGATTTGTTGCTGCTGGATGTGATGCCGCTTAGTCTCGGAATTGAGACTGGTGGTGGTGAGATGTCAGTGTTGATTCCCAAGAACACCATGATCCCTACCAAGAGGGAGAGTGTTTTCTCCACGTTTTCTGATAATCAAACAAGCGTTTTGATCAAAGTTTTCGAGGGGGAGCGAGCGAAGACAGAGGATAACTTCCTTCTTGGGAAGTTTGAGCTTTCTGGGTTCACTCCATCGCCAAGGGGAGTTCCACAGATCAATGTTGGGTTTGATGTTGATGTTGATGGCATTGTGGAAGTCACTGCTAGAGATAGGAGCACGGGGTTGAAGAACAAGATCACGATCAGCAACAAGCATGGGAGGTTGAGTCCTGAAGAGATGAGGAGAATGGTGAGAGATGCAGAGAGGTATAAGGCAGAGGATGAGGAGGTGAGGAACAAGGTGAGGGCAAAAAACTTGCTTGAGAATTATGCTTTTGAAATGAGGGACAGAGTGAAGAACCTTGAGAAGGTTGTGGAGGAGACCATAGAATGGCTTGACAGAAACCAATTGGCTGAAACTGATGAGTTTGAGTACAAGAGGCAGGAGTTGGAAGAAAAGGTTTTGAAGTTTATGTAATGGTAATTCTTGGTAGAACAAGTTTAATGTTGAGTTGAGTCCGAAGCAGTGTAAAATAGTTCCAGCTTTGTTACTCAATCTAGCAGTCTGAGTGTTATGACTGGTTTATGCTTATGTCTAAAATCAGTAAAATTTGAAAGTGCCTAAGGTTGTATGGATGCAAGGAATTTTGTGTTTATTAATTATTACAGTACCTTTGTGACATGATGGTGCTTATGGAATGGACTACTCATATTTCATAAATCATAATCCATTACTGATAAGTTTTCTATGGACCACCAAGCTTCGTAAATTAAGATAACAGGGTTTTTCACTTTTTTCTTAAGCATTGGTTCCATATTTGGTCAAGGCATGTGATGTTGCTAAGCTAGGGTGTACTATTTTGCATGGCATAATTTGTTTAGTAGTTAAGAAAATTTAAGAGGAATTATGGTTTCACACTCCAAAGAGGAGAGTTTTTAGATACACTCATTACTCAGTTTGTACAGAAAATGTGATATAAAAAGAGAATCAAAACTTTAGATAGAGATAGACATATAATGGGGGTGTGAAATAATAGCATTCTAAAATTTACTGTGTCTAAATGTATTTGTTTTCTAGGTAGAATAGGAAAACCTAAGGTTCTGGTTAATCAAATAATCTATAACCCAAAATTACCATCTAAGAACACTCCAAACACCATTGATCAAGGCAAGTGCTACACGGTCCAATCAAAATTAGTTTATTTTTTCAACATATTTTAACAATTACTTTCGTTTTTTTGGAAGGAAAAAAATCTTATTAATCAACACCCAGTTTTAGCACCAGAGGTGCCAATAATCAAGTTACCAAGTTCTTACTTCTTACAACAGAAAAGAACAAAAGAGAGCAAAACATAACAAGAACAGAACAAATGAAAAACCCAACTCTATTCCTATGCAAAACTCCAAATAACAATTCGTAGAACAAATTCATTTAGAACATCCTCTCATTGGCATCGTTACATTCTATGATAGTATGAGTTTATGACTAGCAATTGTACAAGGATTAATTGTCCCTTTGCTGATACTAAATACGGATGTATATGAACGTGATTATACATTAAAGTAAATCCTCATATCAATACGGATGTATAGGAACGAATGTCAATTTGGTTAAAAATAATTTTAAAGGATTATTGATTTAAATAAATTAATTTCTATTTGCATGTTAGATTATTAAATTGATGTTGTTTTAAAATGAAAAGAAACTAAATCAATGCTTAAATTTTTTAAAAATTAATGTGGATGTTGTTTTAATGTCTACTGTCATTTTTAGAAAATGAATCAGTGAGACTTATAACCGATGGTTCAAATAATTTAACTGATTGGATTTATAATTAAAAGGTAATTGAATCAAATAACGTTTAAGCTAAAAAACAAAACTGATTTACAGTTTAACTGATTTAATTAAAAACTAATTTGAACATTTACTCAAAATATAACTAAGCTTTTCGTAATGTAAAAAAAAAAAAAAAAAAAAAAAACTCTCCTTTTTCTTAAAAATAAAAAATAATCAGAACCTCACGACCAAAAAGGCTAGGAGAAGAAAACAAAATCCAATCAATGATACTTTTTATTTGTTGTTGTACATCCAATCAATGAATATCAACTCCTTAGCAAAGAAGTAGCCAAACGGAAAAGGAACCTAAGTTACCTAACCCGCTTTTTCAGTATTATTGATAGATGATAGACTTGTAGTTGACTCTAGCTCACACTTTCCTGGTGAGAAATATTTTAATTTGTAATTACACACTATTTTCTTTAAGTAGAAAAGTAATAAAAATAAGACAGAAATACTTTTTTTTATTAAAGAAATAAAAATTAGAGATTCTTTTTTGGATTTTAAAAAAAATACTTAGATAATTACGTTTTATAAGTTAGATAAACTAAATTACATTTTATATGAATGGATGGGTTATCAACGTATGAATTCTTTTCTCTCTCGATCAAAAGAACTTAACTACTTAAATAAATTTTCAGTAATTATTCTTTTTCTTTTCACTTTTTTTTTATAAGCGCGAATAAAAGATAATATAAAAAATTTCTAATAATCTAGATATTATT
>PYAF01004229.1:914385-944312 GCA_007407185.1 Glycine tomentella
ATTTAAAAAAAAAATGATGATAATGAAGAAAAAATTTACTTTTTCAATAACTGAATTTCTCCTCATAAAAGATGATATAAGTGATTGAGAAATATTTGTTAGATAATCTTATATTATATTATATTATAATAAATCTTAATCAATATTCTTAGAACATTTAGTTAAAAAAATTGAAATATAAAATTTTAATTGGAAGACAGATACTTCTATTGTTCATGATTTTTTTATATACTGTTGTAATATTTATATTAAATGTTTTCTCCTTTTTAACTCCTTAACAGCATCTTTACTAGGGGTGTTTATTGGATTTCTGAAGATAATAAATTGTTTTATAGAAAAAATTATGCATTTGAGAGTATTTAAGTAGTATGAAAGTTTTTTCACAAAAAATTTGGGTTTTTTATATAAGAAACTCTAGACTCTTATTTTTTAAATATCACTAATTAAGGGAATTTTTTAAAATTTTTTATAATTTTTTATATTGAAACAAAATTTGATTAGAATTTTTATGAATGACATGATAATATATGGATCATAAAAAGATTAGTAAATAAGTTTAAGAAACTCATATAAGCACTTTTCATTGGAGATACTCTAATGTCCTAAATATTAAGAAATGATTGATAGAAGATAATTTTTTCATACAAAAATCATAATTCATGATAATCATGAATTCTAATAATGATGTTTTTGGGAAATAAATAAAATATGTAATTGATCATTGTGAATATTGAAATAAGTTTTTGGGAATAAAAATATTATATTATATTTTAACTAGTTATGTTGATTTAGTAAAAATTAAATGATATTTTTTGTTATTATTAAAAAAATAGATTTTCACCTTTCTTTACGGGAAAGTTTATGTGCTAGTTAAAATATATTTAAAAATACCAAATATAAAAAATTAAAATTCCTAAATTAATTTTTTTTCCTGTCAAAATCTTTCTTAAGACACTGATTAGTAAAATATTAAATTATTACTCTTTTTTTTTTGGTTTGTTTAGGAGAGCAAAATAAAATAAAATATTTAATTAATATAGTATAATAAAGATATGAAATATATATTATTTTTTTAAAAAAAATGTGTTCTGCTTCATTTCACTTCTTCCAATCACATCATAAAGCGCGTCTCTCTCTTTGTTCGGATACCTCCCACTCCCAACCCAAGTGTTCTCTTTTCCAATATTTTGCAATGCCCCCAATTTTCTCCCCGTTGCTTCCCAAGTAGTTTCCCCCAAATTCTGAAATCAAGGGTTTCTGAATTTCTGATAATCACACTCTTATACATACAGATAGACAGACCCATCTTACTCATCTCTCACCAATCACACAACCAAAGACCCTTTTCTCTCAGTTCCCCTGTGACTCACTCTCTTCCTTCACTGCTAAACTCTTCCAATGGCAGCAAAAAAAGTCAAAGCCATAGGCATTGACTTGGGCACGACCTACAGCTGCGTGGCAGTGTGGCAACACAACCGCGTCGAGGTCATTTCCAACGACCAAGGCAACCGCACCACCCCTTCCTACGTTGCCTTCTCGGACACCCAAAGATTGTTGGGTGAATCCGCCATGAACCAGCGGTCCATGAATCCCAAAAACACCGTCTTTGACGCCAAACGTTTGATTGGTCGCCGATTCTCCGACCAAACCGTTCAGCAAGACATGAAGATGTGGCCTTTTAATGTTGTCCCTGGAAACAGAGACAAGCCCATGATCGCGGTCACTTACAAAGGCGAAGAGAAACTCCTTGCCCCAGAAGAGATATCTTCCATGGTGTTGTATAAGATGAAGGAAGTTGCCGAAGGGTATTTGGGTCATTTCATAAAAGATGCGGTTATCACTGTCCCCGCTTACTTCAGCAACGCGCAGAGACAGGCCACGAAGGATGCGGGGAAAATCGCGGGTTTGAACGTGTTGAGGATCATCAACGAGCCAACGGCTGCTGCTATTGCTTATGGGTTGGACAAGAAAGGATTGAGAGTTGGTGAGCAGAACGTGCTCGTGTTTGATCTCGGTGGTGGTACTTTTGATGTTTCCTTGGTTACTATTTATGAAGGCATGTTTAAGGTTAAGGCCAGTGTTGGAGATACTCACTTGGGTGGTGTGGATTTTGATAACAGATTGGTGAACCATCTTGTGAATGTGTTTAGAGAGAAGCACAAGAAGGATATTAGTGGGAATGCGAAAGCTTTGGTGAGGTTAAGGTCGGCGTGCGAGAAAGCAAAGAGGATTCTGTCTTCGACTTCTCAGACAACGATTGAGCTTGATTGTTTATACGAAGGGGTTGATCTGTATGCCCGTGTTACAAGGGCCTTGTTCGAGGAACTGAACAAGGACTTGTTCATGAAGTGTATAGATACAGTGGAAAAGTGTATCCTTGAGGCAAGGATTGATAAGATCCAAGTTCATGAGATTGTTCTTGTTGGTGGGTCCACTAGAATTCCAAAGGTACAACAACTTCTGAAGGACATGTTCAGTGTCAATGGTAACACCAAAGAGCTTTGTAAAGGTATCAACCCTGATGAAGCTGTGGCGTACGGTGCTGCAGTTCAAGCAGCGATTTTGAGCGGTGAAGGAGATAAAAAAGTGGAGGAATTGTTGATGCTGGATGTGATGCCAATTAGTCTTGGATTTGAGGGTGCTGGTGGTGTTATGTCAGTGTTGATCCCCAAGAACACCATGATCCCCACCAAAAAGGAGAGGGTTTGTTCTACCTTCTATGACAATCAGAAATCTCTTACTGTCAAAGTGTTCGAGGGAGAACGAGTTAAGACAAAGGATAACTTCTTTCTCGGCAAGTTTGTCATCTACGGGTTCGACCCATTACCAAAGGGAGTGCCACAAATCAACGTTATCTTTGATGTGGATGCTGATGGCATTGTGGAGGTCACCGCAGAAGATAAAGCCACAGGAATAAAAAAGAAGATCACAATCAACAAGCAGCACGGAAGGCTGAACCCGGAAGAGATTAGAAGAATGGTGAGAGACTCAAAGAAGTACAAGGCAGAGGATGAGTTAGCAAAGAAGAAGGTGAAGGCGAAGAACGCGCTCGAGAATTACGCTTATGAGATGAGGGAGAGAGCAAAGAAGATTGAAGAGGCAGTGGAGGAAACCATAGAGTGGCTAGAGTGTAACCAATTAGCAGAGATAGGGGAGTTTGATTACAAGAAGCAGGAGCTTGGAAGGTACCTAAGAGACGATCCAAATTATAGTGACACCTCAAATTCTGGTGTTAAGGTTCCTATATGGTGTACATGGAGATGTCCACCTAATGGGTGGGTTTGTCTCAACACAGATGGTTCGGTGTTTGAGAACCATAGAAACGGGTGTAGTGGGAGTGCTTGTGGTGGTCTAGTTCGTGATTCCTCAGGATGTTTCCTAGGTGGTTTCACGGCTAACTTAGGCACCACATCGGTTACTTTAGCGGAACTATGGGGTGTTGTTCACGGTCTCAAGTTGGCGTGGGATCTTGGTTGCAAGAAGGTGAAGGTGGACATTGATTCTGGTCATGCTCTTGGTCTTGTTAGGCATGGCCCTGTGACTAACGACCCTGCTTTCGCGTTGGTTTCGGAGATCAACGAGCTTGTTCGCAAAGAGTGGTTGGTGGAGTTCTCGCACGTGTTTAGAGAATCTAACCGTGCGGCTGATAAGTTGGCTCACTTGGGACACTCGAACTCTCTGGAATCGGGTGCGAAGCGATTCTCGGACCCACCCTCTGCTCTTGCTGGTATTCTTCAAGATGACTTGGCAGGGCTTGCGAAGCAACGTGGTGTTCCCTAGTTGTTAAGGAAAAATGAAAATGCTGCTTGTGTTTTTGTTGTACTTTGTTAATTAAGAGTAAGAGATTTAACAGAGACTGTTGACCAAGCAATGTAAATTAGTTTGAGCTTGCATTCTCGATCATCAAGTATTTTGACTGAGTGAGTGTGTACAAGTTTATCTGATCTAGATTATGGTTTATATAATCCAATGACTATATTATATGTTTCTTTCTTTTTAATCATCCGAAGATTATGAGCTTCGAAATTACGTTTTCAAGTTTTTTTCCTTATGGAGGAGTGTGGGTCTCACCATTAAGAAAGAAAGAACCAAGCAGGTATATCAATACCAACAACACTATTATTGTTGATATGAAATGGAAAATTGTATTGAGCTAATGCGCAGTATTGCAACTGGAGACATATTATTATCATCATCATCATCAGGGGCAAAAGGGCATTTCATCACACAAATTCATCTTCCACAACAAAAGGATAAAGTTCTTTTTAATTGTGCTTATTTGGAAAGTGCAAAAGCAATTCGTCTTAATGTACATAGTAATATGAACTCATTAAAATTTAATTTCATTTTCTAATTTTATTTTTTAATTTGATTCTCTAATTTATGAAATTGATTTATTTTTTTAGAAAAATGTGTATTTTGTAATGATTTGAAACCATCACACAACATAATTTCTTATAATTTAGACAGAAAAATTAAATTGAATTGATTTAAAAATTAGAGGATGAAATTGAATTAAAAAATTAAAAGAGAAATTAAATCTAAAAAATAAATTTAAAGAATAAAAAACTAATTTAAGAATTATCATATGATACTTATGATAAGACAAAGTATAAAGATTAGGCAGTTACAGCACATGCCCACATTTTATAAAACATTCAAAGTGCATATTATCATTCGATTTCAATCACAATATTAGTATCAATGTTTCAAAAGAGACATTCTTAAAATTTTCTAAAAAATAACAATGGTAGAAGAGTGGACTTGTGGTTCCAAAGCTTTGTAATTCACATTTTAACTTCAGAAAATAAAATACCAATCCAATCATTTTATTCGTAATCGATACAAATCAAAATCACATGCTTGCCACAAATGTCAGTTTCTCAGACACAGTTCAATGTTTTAAATGAGTTCATGGTCTCAGGGAGGTTCAGATCTCTAATATTGCTATTGGCTTGATTCCAAAGGACGACTTGGTTATTGGTACAATTCGATATAGCCAGCAAAGGAATTGATCAAAATTCAAAACAGCATGCACCGATATCAGTCTCTCTTATTCTCTTTCTCTAAACCATGCCTAAACTCAATAGTATCAAAAGACAACAACAGCCGTATCAGAGAATACCTTAAATTTAAGACTTTTGTGTTATCTTTTTAAAAGATATATTTTATTTTTTTCACATATTAGTTAATCTATTTATTTATAGTTTTAAAATATTTTATAAAATTTATGTAGCGGAAAAACTATCTCACTTATGTGTCCACATTTTTATTTTACTATTGTATTTCTTTATATTAATATTTGTTTTTTTATTTCCTTTTATTGGAAGATGGGAATTTTTAAAATCACAATTTTTACTTTTAAAAAATAAATGATTTAAAAAAAATACTGTTGATTTTAAAATTATAAAAATCCATTTTTTAAAATAGGTTTCTAATTAATTGGCGTTTTTAAATGTTTTATCCAGTAGTCTTAAAAAAGTCTTGTGGGGATTTGGTAGTGATTCATTCATAAGACTGTTTATGTTTTTTTAGCTCCCTCATCATGAAGTACAAAAAAAATTAGAAGATACAACAAGAGATTCAGAATAAATGAAAAAAAAATGTATTGTATAAAATTATAAAATTACATGAGATCATTATTGTGAAATTAATGTACTTATATGTTACATGCTTATTATTCAAATAAGTGTAATTACCTTATCTCCTAAAATATCTCTAACTATCTATAAAAGATTATCTACAAGTTATTACTTACTTATAACATGTATACAAAATACACAGTATCTCTTATTCAAATTACATAATGATTATCTATTATCTTATCAACAAATTAATTAATAAATAAAGACTCAGTCCCACACTCCACACTATAAATACAAGTTTTCTCTAAATCTTCATTTACTCGAGTCACTCAGACACATTCAGAAACCTTTTTTTGTTTTGCAGGTCCCCCTCCTTAGGAAAGTCGACTCATCATTTAACGTAGAGAGTCTGATCGTCCATCGTCATATTTAGAATTTCCAGATTTTGGTAAAAACAACTTTTAATTGATCAAACTAGTCATCCACCTCTTCAAGGTTATTTTCTTCATTCTCCTTAACAAGAGACCTCTCATCACCCAAATTCTTTCAGTTTTATTCACCACTTCTTGAGTCACCTTTAAGCATATTAACATAAAAAATAAGAAACATATAATAATGAATGATTATTATCAATTGAAAACATAATTAAGACTCTTCTATGAGAATTGTTTACTACATCGATATCCTAGTTCTCATAACATTTTCTTCTACAGTGAACATTAAGTAACAAACTTTATCATATTTACAAATTATTTAAAATATTTATACTTGTATTAAGGATGTTACATGGAGAAGTGCAATGAGGAGGGAATGAGGTAGATGTTGTGGTACATCATTTACGAAAAGGGGTTGTGTTGTCACATGCAGGTCATTGCTGATTTTGTGTTATTAGGGAAAATACTTATTATACTTCTTGCAATGTAGAAAGAGAAAAGAAGTTATAACGAAATATGTATATAGAAAGAGAGTGAATATGAATGAAAGGAGAAAGACACATGGTATGGGCACAATGAGTTGGAGGATATCCATCCACAATATAGAGGAAAGGAAGAAAAGGAATAAAAAGGAGAGAAAAAAAAGGCTATGTTGCTGTTTTTTTTTTTAATGTTTTTTTTTTCTTTTATCTTATCCGTTAATTAATATATATTATTATTTGCAGTTGAAAATAATAAATAAACTCATGAATCACATCATAGATATTTTTTATGTAGATGGAGTATGAATTTAATATTTGAAAACTAAATCTTATTTTATTAATAGATTTTCTAATGTGTTCAATAATCAATACAAGAGTAATTAATTATTCAATTTTACCTAATTTAGATTAAGATTTGTTTATAATATTTCAATCAATTTAATTATTATCTTTTCTTATTTAAATTAATTGATTCACTTTCGATCAAAATAATATAAATCTCTTTCTCATTTATTAAATTGATTTATTTCCAATAATATTTTCCCTCAAAAGAATATTTTTTTCCTATTTTGAGAAAAAATAAAATAATATTAAAATTTCATAATTATATTTATGGATTTTTTAATTCATAATTATATATATTTTATTAAGATAAGTTATCCTATCTTATCATGTTGAATTGAAAATTACTAATGAAAAAATAACAAATTGCTAAACAGATTAAGATAAGTTATCCTATCTTATCATGTTGAATTTAAAATTAGTAAACAGATTACTATCGAAAAAATAACAAATTGCTAAACAGATTCCCTTTTAATTCTCTTCAAACAATTTTTCCAAATTTGTTCTACAAAACTGATTGACGAGAGAAACACGTAGGCCTTTGAAAACTGATTTCACCCCCTCGATCATAAGGGCGCTATGTCGTCTTCCAGTTCCATGGAGTGGAAGATGCACCAACTACAAGGTATTTCAAATGTTTACTTTTGTTTTCCTTTCCTTTTTTTTTTTGAACAATATTATTATGTAGCAAAAATTATTAAGAGGAAAATGCTTGCGCAACATTTTGGGTTCATGTACAGAAAGGAGGATGAGACGACGTATGAGGATAAGAAAAATTAGACAAGCTTATGGTAAAAATGAAGACAACGAGGACTGGATCAGTGAGTTTCTTTCTTTCTCTATTTATTTTTTTTTTGAAGAATAATATGTTGGGAAGTTTTATTAAGAAGAAAAGCTTGACTTTTTGTGTTCATGCATAGGTGAGAGAGAAGTTGATGGTGAAACTGAAGACGATGGGGATATGATCAGTGAGTTTTTTTTTGTTTTGTTTTGTTTTTTGAAAAATAATATGTTGCAAAAATTTATTAAGAGTGAAAGCTTGAATTTTTGGGTTCCTGTATAGGTGAGAGGAAAAGAAACATTAGAGAAGTTGATGCTGAAAATGAAGACAATGGAGATAGAATCAGTGAGCTTTATTTTTTTGAAAAGTAATATGTTAGAAAAACTATTAAAGAGGAAAAGCTTGACTTTTTGTCTTCACGCATAGGTAAAAGGAAAATATACATTAGAGAAGTTGATGCTGAAAATGAACACAATGGAGACAGAATCAGTGAGTTTTTTTTTTTTTTTTTTGGAAAATAACGTGTTGGAAAAACTATTAAGAGGCAAAGCTTGACTTTTTGTGTTCATGCATAGGTGAGAGGAAAATAAGCATCGCTAGAGAAGTTGGTGGTGAAAATGAAGACTACGGGCCAGACAGGATCAGTGCATTGCCTGACAGCCTTCTGGTCCACATGATAAATTTTATGGACACAAAATCTGCTGTTCAAACTTGTGTCCTGTCTAAAAGATGGAACGACCTTTCCAAATGTCTCACTAATCTCACATTTCATTCTGATCTCCCAAGCGAATGCCTGGATAGAAGTTTCGCGAAATTCGAGTCCTGGGTTCTGTCTAGTCGCGATGACTCGTATCCCCTACTTAATCTTACCATTGAGAGTTGGATCGATGCTGATGTTCAAGATAGGGTCATCAAATATGCTCTGTTGCACAATGTTCAGAAGTTGAAAATGAACATAAATTCAACAACCAATAGACCCAATTTTAGGTCCCTCCCTTTAATCTTTCGCAGCCGGTCTTTGACATCTCTTGAGCTTTCCAATAAGTTGAGCCCTTCTAAGTTAAAACTTCCAAAATCTCTGCACTTGCCTGCATTGAAAAGCTTGCATCTTGCGTATGTCACATTTACCAACAGTGACAAAGACCGTGTTGAGCCCTTCTCAAACTGTCATGTGTTGAATACTTTGGTCCTGAGAAATTTTTCTTTAAATGCACAAGTCCTCAGCATATCTAATTCTACCCTTTCCAATTTGACAATATTTGAAGGACAAGCTTGTTCAATTGTGCTTTCTACTCCAAATCTTAGTTCTTTTTCCATCACGGGTTCCTTTGGTCATCAACTCTCCTCCACATTCGATCTTTCTTTTCTTGGAGAAGTAAATATTTACATGCCTTGGAGTGAGACAAGTTTGGATGGAAAAAGTTCAATCATCATAAAATGGCTGGAAGTGCTTGCAAATGTAAAGATATTGACAATTGGTTCGTGTGCCATTCAAACAATACTACATGTAAGTTAAAGTAGTATGTTTTTGCCTCTTTTTTTTTATGTGCATAACATGTCTGCATTCATGTGACAAAAGTTCTGCCGGTACCCAATACTGCATTTCAAAACATTCATTTAAAAATGTCTCTATAATTCACTTTATTTGTGCAGGATCTCTTAAATCCCATTTCAACCAGACCTCAACCTCCGAAGTTTGTTAGATTGGAGTCGTTGAAAGTGAAAGTGGGCAACCCTTTATCCACCAAAAACACATCTGATGAGAAAGTAACCAGAGCAGTGGAGTACTTGCTTCAAAACTCTCCAATGCCCAGATTTGATATAATAAGAAGTGCTTAAATGATATCCATGCTTAACTCTTTAGGTAGAGTTTTACACAGTATCTAATTTTTGTCTATTTTATGGTTCCGTTCTTTTTGTCTTAAATACTTTTTTTACAGCTACTTGTAGTTTGCTGCTATATTGTAAGTGCATACTGGTAGAGTTTTATAACGGATGTTATAGATTTATTTTATTTGGCTTTGACAAATGGAAAATTTTAAACTTAAGAAACTTATGCTCTCCAAAAATAAATTATATTTTATTCTTGTAACTGCATACGGGTAAACTGTGCTTAGTTTTAAAATCAATATATACACATTAAATCTATGTATAAAATTATTGTTTATATATATACATAGGTAAACAAAGCTCTTTAAATGTTGAGACCATATTCCCACCAGCCACCAACCCTGTATTAGTCAAAACTATTGTTGATATGAAAGGGAAAATGTAGACTGTTTTCGGATTTGAACCTTGACCAACAAGTCATCAAGAAACAATTTTAACGTTGTGTCAATGCTC
The DNA here is from genome assembly GCA_007407185.1 of Glycine tomentella. Taxonomy (NCBI): domain Eukaryota; kingdom Viridiplantae; phylum Streptophyta; class Magnoliopsida; order Fabales; family Fabaceae; genus Glycine; species Glycine tomentella. Next base: position 924,353 of record PYAF01004229.1, read on the forward strand.
GTCCACCATCAATCACTTCATAGCACCAATAATATCAGTAATTTCTACCACTTTTTTTTATGCATAGCATTTTCTACTTCAGTGCTGTATCAGATTGCTTACCACATAGCTGAAGCAATTGACCCTTTTAAATTCACAGAAACAAGAAAACATCCATAAAATAATGTTGTACACAAGGTATATTCCCTTTTTTTGGGTGTGAACACAAGGTATATTCCCTACCATTTATAATTCTAAACAACCACATACCAATTTATAACATTTCAGCCTTCCTATTCTACTTCTACTTTGCTTAACTGCTGACAGGTAGCAATGTTTTCAAATAATCTCACAATTGGATTATCATATAATACTTGTGATAAGACAAAGCATAAAGATATAGGCAGTCACAGCTCATGCCCACATTTTAGAAATCATCCAAAGTGCATATATTACCATTCGATTTGAATCACAATATTAGTATCAATGTGTCAATATACATTCGTAAATTTTTTCTGAAATAACAATGGTGGACTTGGGGTTCCAAAGCTTTGCATTTCACGTTTTTATTTCAGAAAATAAAATAGCAATCCAATCATTTTATTCTCAGAAATATAAGTAGTCGATACAAATCAAAATTATATGCTTGCAACAAATGTCACAGTCTTACAGACACAGTTCAATGCTTTTAAATGTGTTCATGGTCTCAGGGAATGTCAGATCTCTATTGCTATTGGCTTGGTTCCAAAGGACGACTTGGTTATTGATACAATTCGATATAGCCAGCAAAGGAATTGATCAAAACAGCATGCACCCTAATCAATCTCTCTTACTCTCTATCTCTGAACCATGCCTAAACTCAATAGTATCAAAAGACAACAACAGCCATTGCAGAACGCATCACATGGAGAAAAAATTAAATTTAAGATATTGCTTGGAAGCATGTTATTAAACAACTGATATGTGAGATCCTTATGAGGAAGACCATTGCATTAGTTTTATTTTATGTGTTAAGATCATAGATCATATACTCCTTCAACACTAGAGAATGTTGACTCCTTAGCTAAGAAGTAGTAGAATATTTCAAAACTTCATCTTTTGCAATCCGTACTGTAAATGATCGTGGACCCCAACAATATTGACTCCTTAGCTAAGAAGTAGTCATGAGTCACAACGCGTCATTAGAGTCCAAATTAATGTCTCAGTTCACATTGGTACCTCTTCTCATACTTTACATTATTCTCATTTTTTAGCTAAGAAGTAGTCATGAGTCCCAACGCGTCACTAGTCTCAGTTCACATTGGTACCTCTTCTCATACTTTATATTATTCTCATTTTTTATTTTTATTAGATTATTTATTACATCTACCATCTATTTATTTTCTCTCTATCTCTATCTTTTTTCTATCCATACGCCCCATTTTTTTGGTGTACCTTGTGTATTTTCCTTTCCCAACTTTTTTGGGTAGCTTTAGACAGCAGTGATAATAAGAAACATGTAATTCAAAACTCAAGTTTTCAAGACTTAGAAATAATGATGAGCATTATTTACAAAATATTTAATATTATTTTAGACAACAATGGTGAAGCATTATTGAAAGTTTAAATACTCCTTTTTTTTATAAAAATATTTACATTTCTAATATATAAAATTATTAAGAGTTAATATACGGTTATTACTTGAAGGTTGAGTCATGTATTACTTTAATTTCTAAGAGTTTTCTATTATATAAATTAGTCTTTGCTTCCAAGAATCAAAGTGTATATTAACTCAATAACTGATTATATTTGCGTCTTTGCCATAAAATTGATGAGTTTAATTAAATAAAAAACGACTTTTATTATGTGCTCATAATTATATAAGATTATAAAAATTAAATACATGTTATTATATATTTAAATTACTTAAATATATATATATAGTCTTTTTTTTTATCTATCTATTTTTAAAAGAAAACTTAATTATTTCTTTTGTTTTTTAGAGTTTAATGATTGACTTGTTGTTGAGTCGTTGGAGCCTTGTAGGGATTCCGTAAACGGATACCAAATCCACATTCCGTACAATAAATGCTTTTACAGACGTACACGCGTAAGCATTCTACACGTCAAAAGGGACCGTTTATTCGTGGAAGGTGATGGATAGTTCATGCGTGTCACTGGTGAATTAGTGATTCCGCTAGTGTTTATTTTGTAAATTATTTAATATTATAAAAATTAATTAGATTTAAAATTCAAATTTAAAGTCATTTACAAAACTTGATATAGTAATTAATAGATATTTTAATATTTTAATATTTTAAATATATTAACTAGATTCCAAATTATATGTATGAAAAAGTTTTATTTGATCGAGATAAAATTAATTTTCATAAGTTTATTCATTTTACAAAAGACTATTTTTTAATTGTGAGTTGGAAAATATCCATCTGTGTAAAGAAATCAATTTTAAATCAAATAAATTATATTTTTGAAAAAATATGTTTAAAATTTGTTAAGAGATAAATATTAATTTTTTAACTAAAATAATTTTTAGGCAGTCAAACGCGCTTTTGAAAATAGATTGATTTATCACAACCAAATTAACATGCATAACAAAATAATTGCATAAGAAAACTGAACCTTCTTCTATCGGAACATGAATTAAATAGTTAGGATTACTTTTAAACTTTTTTTTTTAAAACGCACTAGGACTTGTCTCTTAAAATTATTAATTTATTTATTATCATAATCCATATTATTATTTAAAGCATTGCGTATAAATTACTAAGAAAGTACTAATTTGCAAGATTGTATAGAATTAAACATTTTTGTCACCATTTTTTTATGATGTAATAAAAAAATTTCTTCTTTAAGTCTAAGAATATGGATGTTCCTAATTCATTGAAACTAATTCTATTCATGGCGCGTGATTGTCGTTGATACAAATTTTTTTTACACACAATATAAATTAAATATAGATTTTTCTGCTAAATACATCATTCTTAATTTTCAATTGGGTATAATAAAACCTTGTGTCAATTCAAGGGGTTATTATGATGCAATAAATGATTTTTTTATATTTTACTTTAAATTTTAAAAATACATTAATGATCAACATTTTTTTTACAATTTAATGATCAACATTTAATACAGTACTATAAATTGTTTTCAATTACACTTAATAATCCAACAAAAGAAGTTAAATATAATAAAGAAATAATATTTGTTAGACACCAAAAGTTAGTCAACATCATAAAAAAAAGGATACAAAAGACAAGAGATTGTAATAATATAATAAGTGATATGATATAAATAAAATAAATAGAGGGAAATGAAAAATATTAAATAAGTGTCTATACTTAGTTAAGGTATCTATCTATGTACGTATTATGATTATAGTAATAGCAAAAGAAAAAAGACTTTACTAACGAACGATGGGACACAAGCAAAAAGAAAGAACCAACCAAAGAGAATCACTTTTAACTTCCTTAACAAAGAAGTCAAGAGAGTGTTTCTGCTTTTCTCATTTGCTGCTCCCTCGTTCTTTCCCTAGCAATGTCCAGACAAATGTCTATAAATATACCACAAAATTACTCAATTCTCATGAAAGCAGCATTGTTCCTCACTCCTCACCTTAACTTACACTGTCTTTTGCTTTCAATTCCTTCAAAGTTCTTTCTGTTGTGTCACATAACCTCACTAGAAAATGGAAGGAACCTTTCGCTTTGGCCTTGATCATGCCACTCCGAAACCCGAGCCAAACGAAGCCAAACATGTTGCTCCCATTGTGTCCTCTTACAACGAGCGCATACGTCCTGTTCTTGATGCTGTCGAGAACCTGAGGCGCCTCAACATCACCAAAGAAGGGATACAACTTCCAACCATAGTTGTCGTTGGTGACCAGTCTTCTGGCAAGTCCAGGTAACATTTTGTTTGATTTTTTGACTTGTTATGCAAATGCATTAATACATAAATATCTGCGAGGCAGTGGTGTAAAATTATTTTCCAATATCAACTGATCACAAATTATGATATGTATACGGCTTTTAAGTAGTTTTTTTTACAAGTCAATAAATTTATTATGTTTAAAAAAATTGAATGAAAATGTAAAAAATTACTCCCTCTAAGTTTCGAATATAAACAACAAAAATCTCATAATTTTGATCTTAAATATAAGTAATCAATTATTTATGTTTTATTTGATAAGATTTTCCAAAATATCTTTCGATTAATAAGATCAAATTATATTTATATCAAGTTTCAAAGAGAAACAACTTAACAAAAATATTTATTTTTTTAATTAAAAACAAAACAATTTAATGAAATTAACTGACTTTTTAATAATTATGAAATATATAAATTATTGCTTATAATTGAGATTGGAGGAAGTAATCTATATATACTATCAGTGCATTTTTTTTTCTTCCTTAACACTATATAAGACACTTAATCCTCTATGAGACATGATTCTTGGAAAATATCAGTGTTTGAATCTAAAAGATATATTTATGGAAAAAAATACCTCAAAATAAATGAATTAAATATGAATCAAAGTTAATTAAATAATCCACTAAAATTCATTGATGTAATTGTTTAATTTTCCAAAACAGTGTCCTAGAATCTCTCGCTGGAATCAGCTTACCCCGTGGACAAGGTATCTGCACAAGGGTTCCCTTGATCATGAGGCTCCAAAACCACTCACTCCCCAAACCCGAGTTGGTGCTGGAGTATAATGCCAAAACCGTGTCCACAGATGAGGCTCACGTCTCTGATGCTATCCGAGTTGCCACGGATGAGCTTGCAGGGGGTGGGAAAGGAATTTCCAACACCCCATTAACTCTTGTGGTGAAGAAGAACGGTGTTCCTGATCTCACTATGGTTGATCTTCCAGGTATCACTCGTGTGCCAGTTCATGGTCAACCTGAGGATATATATGACCAGATTAAAGATATAATTATGGAGTATATAAGGCCTGAAGAGAGCATCATTCTCAATGTTTTATCTGCCACTGTTGATTTCTCTACTTGTGAGTCCATTAGGATGTCACAAGGTGTTGACAAAACGGGTGAGAGGACTCTTGCTGTGGTCACAAAAGCTGATAAGGCTCCTGAGGGCTTGCATGAGAAGGTAACTGCTGATGATGTCAACATTGGACTTGGCTATGTTTGTGTCAGAAATCGCATTGGGGATGAGTCCTACGAAGATGCTCGAGCAGAAGAAGCCAACCTATTCAGGACTCACACACTTTTGTCCAAAATTGACAAGTCCATTGTGGGGGTTCCAGTTTTGGCACAGAAGTTGGTTCAACTTCAAGCGGCTAGTATTTCCAAAATACTGCCTGAAATTGTTAAGAAGATCAACGACAAGCTCGGTTCTCAGCTTTCGGAGCTGGACAAATTGCCCAAGAACCTTACTTCTGTGGCTGATGCAATGTCTGCTTTCATGCATATCATTGGGTTGGCAAAAGAGTCACTCAGAAAGATTCTTCTGAGAGGAGAATTTGATGAGTACCCTGATGACAAGCACATGCATTGCACTGCTCGCCTTGTTGATATGCTGGATCAGTACTCAAATGATCTTCACAAGGGTCCTGAAAGTGATGCTGGTGAGAACTTTTTGATGGAAGAAATTAAGGTGCTAGAAGAAGCCAAGTGGATTGGACTCCCAAACTTCATGCCACGCAGTGCTTTTCTCACCCTCTTACAGAATAAAGTGAGAGCAATTTCAAGCATGCCAATTGAGTTCACAGACAAGGTGTGGGACTATCTTGAGGAAGTGGTGGTTGCTGTTCTGAAGCGTCACTCAGAACACTACCACCAACTTCAGACAAGTACAAAACGAGCAGGGCAGAACCTTATTGCTAAGATGAAGGAGAATTCTATGAAATATGTGATGGAGGTTGTGGAAATGGAGAAATTGACTGATTACACTTGTAATCCTGAATACATGAGTGAGTATAATGAGCTAATGGCCAACCAGGATGAATTCGTGGAGCAAGTTAATACAGGCAACTATTATGAAGTTAACCTTGATGGTTTTGAGCAGGCGATTAAGGTTGGTCATCTGAGACAGTACTCAACTTTACTTCCTCAAGCATTTGACTTGAAAATGAGACTGAGGGCATACTGGAAGATTGTGCTTCGGAGGCTGATTGACGGCACTGCCCTGCATCTGCAACTCAGCATTTTCAACCTTGTTGACAAGGATCTGGGAGATGAGATTGTGAAGGATATGATGTCTCCATATGGAGGTGGAATAGAGAAGTTGTTGGAGGAAACTCCTTCAGTTTCAGTGAAGCGTGACAAACTCAATAGGAGCATTAAAGTTCTCAGAGAAAGCAAAGAAGTCGTGGCTAGCATAATGGACAAAATTTCTAGCTATGATGATTAGAGCTCAGAATGTACCTTTTTTTTCTCATGTTTCTGTGATTTTGCTAATTCTGCTGCTGCAGCTATCTAAGGTTAAGCTAGTGTGTGTTATATATAAATATATATGGTACTAGACTACTAGGCCTCTAATATCATCATACGTTTTAAAGCCCGACTGGTTGCCAGTTTTTAGATTTTTGTTTTCAAATGTATTTTCGAAACGAAAACGCGTTCCATAAAAATTGGACTGGGTTGGTTGGTTGTTCCCACAATTTTGAAACAGTCTTCACGCCTTTTCACACACAAAAAAAAGTGGTTTGTATTTTTTAGTTTAGGTTTTTACTCTTTCACGATCTGCCTCTCTTCATCTCCCCTCTCGCACCGCTCTCCATCTGCCCTCTCCCTCCGCCGTGCCGCCACGCCGCCGCTCTCGCTCTCCCTCTGGTGCACCGATCTGTCCCTACCTTTGTTGCGCCACCGTTATGTCGCCATTCTCCCTCTGTTGCACCGCCGCTCTCCCTCTCTCTTGTGCGTCGCCGACATGCCTCTCCCTCTATTGCGCCACTGTCCTTGTTCCTCTCGTACGGTGCTCTCATAGGTTCAAACCTAATTCTCTCTCTCTCTCTCTCTCTCTAATTCCGCTCTCCCTCCATCGATTTGCCTCTCCCTCTGCCGCGCCGCTGCTCTCGCCGGTCTGCCCCTACCTTCGCCAACTTACAACAGCTTCTAAATCTTTCAAACTGAAACTCACAACTCAAAACTGAAATTGGGTTTACTTTTTAATAATTTTGAAACCGGACACAGAGAACCATTCCGAACGTGTTGAAGTATATGCTGCTTGTATAACTTATAGAGTAAATTATATTGGTATCGAGTGTCTTTTGTTCAAATTTCATTTGTTATCCTTATTTTTTTTTCACATTAATTATATTTTCTTATTTTAACCGACGGTTAATGTGTATAGGAAATTGTCCTTATATTTTATATTTTAATTGTAAAATACAGAATTTATGGTTTACGTTCACGAGTTCTCTAGTGTTCATCTTCCAGTTCACGAATTCTTCATTGTTTTTTTTTCTAGTTCATGAGTTCTCCATTATTCCTCTTCTAGTTCACGACGTTCACGAGCGTCTCTGTTTGTCTTCCTCTTCGACTTCACGAGCAATCTATTTCTCTTCTTGTTCCACAATTTTTGTTCATGTTAGGGTTATGCTTGTAAATGACCACTGGATCTTGTATATATGTTACTTTTTAAGATTATTTATTTAATTTTGATGGTTTATTATTGTCTATTTATGAATAGGATTTCAACATGAGACCAATTTGTGACCGCTTATGATTTTTTTAAATCATTTGTTTATTATTGTTGATTACAATAGTTTGGATGTTTGAGACTAGAAACATAATAGATGAATGTAAATTATTTGTTTATAATTTTTTTATTAAAATAGTGTTAATGTTTGGGACCAATTACCCTAAAACCTTGCTTCTTGGCAGATGCAATGTCATTGGGTTGGCAAAAGAATAACTCAGGAAGATTCTTCTGAGAGGAGAATTTGATGAGTACCTTGATGACAAGCACATGCATTGCACTGCTCGCCTTGTTGATATGTTGGATCAGTACTCAAATGATCTTCACAAGGGTCCTGAAAGTGATACTGGTGAGAACTTTTTGATGGAAGAAATTAAGGTGCTAGAAGAAGCCAAGTGGATTGGACTCCCAAACTTCATGCCACGCAGTGCTTTTCTTACCCTCTTACAGAATAAAGTGAGAGCAATTTCAAGCATGCCAATTGAGTTCACAGACAAGGTGTGGGACTATCTTGAGGAAGTGGTGGTTGCTGTTCTGAAGCGTCGCTCAGAACACTACCACCAACTTCAGTCATGTACAAAACGGGCAGGGCAGAACCTTATTGCTAAGATGAAGGATAATTCTATGAAATATCTGATGGAGGTTGTGGAAATGGAGAAGTTAACTGATTACACTTGCGATCCCGAATACATGATCGAGTATAATAAGCTAATTGCCAGCAAGAATACTTTCGTGGAGAGAGTTAAAGCCAAATCTTCTCAGGTAGTTCTCGACAGTTTTGGGTCGGTTCAGGTTAGTCATCTGAGTCAGTATCCAACTTTACTTCCACAAGCTTTTGACTTGAAAATGAGATTAACAGCTTATTGGAAGATTGTGCTTCGGAGGCTGATTGACAGCTCCGCATTGCATCTGCAATTCAGAATTTTCAACCTTGTGAACAAGGATGTAGGAGATGAAATTGTGAAGGACGTGATGTCTCCATGTGGAGGTGGAATTCAGAGGTTGTTGGAGGAAACTCCTTCAGTTACCTTGAATCGTGACAAGCTCAATAGGAGCATTAAAGTTCTCAGAGAAAGCAAGAAAGTTGTGGCTAGCATAATGGACAAAGTTTTCAGCTATGGTAATTAGAGCTAACATTCCACCTTTTTACATGTTTGAGTGATTTTTTTTTTTTTTAATTTTTGATGCAACTAAGGTTTTAAGTAAGTGTTTGTTATATATAAATAGATACACATATACTCCTGTTTCCTAGTTCCTTACATATTATCATCACTAGTACTAGACCTATCAGCATAAGTTTTAAGTTGGTGTATTAGATGGTTGTACCATCTTCAATCTGTGTTTCTTTCATTTTGTGAACTCCAAAGGTCAAGGAACTTGAGGTTTACAATGAAGTGCCGAGGCTTTATGCTTGTTCTTTGAATACCTCTAGTGCTTTCCAGCAAAAAATACTATGTTCTATATAACTGGGTAATTGACCCTGAATCAAAACATAAATAGTGTATTTACATAATAAAACAAAATGGTATCTAATTAAAAGCATCGCATCAAGGGTAAAAAACTGCGATCAGCATTAACTGTAAGATGATTCAATATGCATGAACCTATTTGATGGAAAAATTCAAAAGGAAAATCATAATATAATTGGGTTGAATAAACTTTTTCTTTTATTTTCCTTTTCTGAAATTCAACACAAACTCAACCTCTGTGTGTGACCACCCATAATGAGAAGGTTCACACCAAAAGCATTTTTATCCGTTTGAAACATACACAATCTAATTTATAATTTATTATAATATTTTACATAAGGTATGAATTGAACTTTCCGTCATACGAATAAAGAAGTAACCTAAATTTATGATTTAGAGATTGCTTTATTTGTAGCAATATATTTGTACATTAAAGAAACAAAAAAAGTAAAATCAAATCAAATAAGGGTGACATAAGGAAGAAAGGATAAATCTTCTCACTCCTTTGGAGACCTCTGCGAAAGCAGAAAACTACACAAGTGAAAATAGTAAGGTTCCATGCTGGTCAAAATTTTCAAGCCAAGATCTGGAGCTACCACTGCTATCTGGTAAAGTGTGTATCCAAGTTGTTGAAAAGAGATAACTAACTATTGTCAACTGAACTATGATCCTCAATATAACTAGTAGTGTGAGTATTCCCACCAGATGCTGAGGTGAATGTATGTGTCATTGAACTCTGGCTCTGGTTTCCACTCACACTCTGTTTTGATTGATATTGATGGAGATCCCTTAAGGCTTTGAACCTTAAATCATCATTGTAGGTACTTGGTTCTGGGATTGCATCAGGAATATCTGCATGTCCTTCAAGCATATTCACTACTTCAGACATAGTAGGCCTAAGTGTTGGAGAAGCATTTGAGCACAGGAGACCTATTTTGATCACCTTTTCTACTTCCATTTTATTAAGGTCTGGCCCCAACCTTTCATCAATCAGCCCCACCAAGTTCTGAGTTTTGTATAACTGACATGCCTGCAAACATAAATTATTGTTGTCTTTAAATAAGTATTAAAAAAAAATTAAGGGTTTATAATTGAAAAATACAATAAGGAGTTTTGAGATTACCCGATCCAAAAGACATACACTTCCATCATCTGGTAAATAATTGTTATTGCTTTTCCCACTAACAATTTCTAATGCCACAACACCAAAACTGTAAACATCAGCCTTGTCTGTAAGGTAGCCCCATAATGCATATTCTGGTGCCATATATCCTCTACGAGGATAATAAATAAATAAATTAGGTAGCAAATATCATTTGGAGATATCTGTAAGATTAGTGAAAAGGCAACCTACATAGTCCCAGCAACTCGGGTGCTGATATGCGTCTTCTCTGCTTCATCAAGCTTAGCCAAGCCAAAGTCAGATATCTTTGGATTCAATTTGTCATCGAGTAACACATTAGAAGCCTTGATATCTCTGTGAACTATCTTGAATCTTGACTCATCATGGAGAAATGCTAAACCTTTTGCTATGCCAATGCAAATCCTAAACCTTGTGGGCCAGTCCAATTTAAGCTGCTTGTTTTCACTACCTATAAACATCAAGGGCCATTACAGCTGCTTATTTTAATCAAATCATATTAAAAACTTTTACTCACCCTTCTAATAATCAAGAAATGAAATTATATCAGGGCATGAGCATTGACAATCCATTTTAGAGGAATTATAGGGAAATAATTTAGGCATAGAGAATATTTGTTAAAAAAAGGATAAAAAAAACTATTTTAATCTTGTCAAGTTGTTTGAGAAAATTAACAAAAAAAAAAAAAATCAAGTTAAAACTATTAATATCTGATTTATTCTTTTTGAGTTTCTCATATGACCACTTCACACGAGATATGAAGAAATTCATGGACAAGTAATGACGCACCAAATAAAACTCGGGCAAGGCTGTTATTTTCCAAGTACTCATATACCAGCAAGAGTTGTTCTCCTTCAGCACAGTATCCATGAAGCTTTACAAGGTTAGGGTGTTGCACACAAGATATCAAGCCTATTTCATTTATAAATTCACGATTTCCCTGCCGTGATTTTGATGACAGTTGCTTGACCGCTATAAAAGTACCATCTAGCAATTGACCCTGCATCCAAATTACCAGAAATCCATGATGCTATACACTAACAGCAAATTCCCTTTGAATGAAATAAATTTATTTGGAAGTCATCCAAACACCTTGTATACAGGACCAAAACCGCCTTCCCCAATCTTATTAGCAGAAGAGAAGTCATCAGTAGCAACTCTGATCTGCTCCAAGCTAAAATTGCCTGCCTGAGTATCTCTATCTTTTGTACCTGTCCATGTAAGCCAAGAGAAATTTGTATTAATCAGCAGTTGTCTAAGTTCCAACTATAAACAAAAGCCTCAAATCTGATCAGATCTGCAGAAAAATATTGCTTGAAAACAACATAATTAGGCAGTGCAAACTTTTATTGTCAATCCCGAATGGAAACTTTGCTGTGTACAGCTTTCAAAGTATAAGAAAATGACTTCACCTGTCCTTCGCAGTTTCCTTCTGAAAAAGCCTTTCCACTTCCACCAAATGCATCCAGATGTAAATAGCACTAAGCATAGACTACCAACTACAATTGCAATTATTATAGAAACAGAAACTTTCTTTTCTCCATTTGAGCAAACTCTAGAATCTGTTCAAAGCACAGCAAGGAAGCACACTGAATGTTATACAGCACCAGCCATAATAAAGATTGGCGTCAAAACTATGAAATCTCATCTGCAATTAACATCTGTATAAATGATATTGAGTATGAGGAATGCTACCTAAAAAGTGATAAGAAATAGACACTGCATCTGATCTTGCTAACAAGATCAAGAAAGGCATATGAAAAAGTGCTATTTAAGAAACAAAAACAAACATACCAAATAGAAAATGAGAATAGTAGCAGTTGTATTTGTATATGCAGTTGTACTTAATAGTAACATGATGGAGAAACACTTCAAATTTAAACAAAATAAATTTACACTCATCTTGCAATGGGGGGTAGTACTCACTTGAAACCACAGAAAAAGCTGATACAAGGGGACCATAAACTCCAACATCAGGAATTCTAGTTGTTCCTTTTCCAGCCCAGTAGAACCGAATCTCCAAGACATTATTTGTAATGCTGATATTGTATATAGGCAGTACCAGTGGTTTTTCAGCAACATTTGTCTCATTCTCTATATCAAAATTTTTGCGAATCAGTTTTCCCTGAGACAAAGTCAATGAATTAATTCATAATCTGAAAATTAAAGAAAAATTCATTAGTTTGACCAATGCCCAGTTACCTGAACATAGATATCAAATATGCGCTTCCCAAGACTTCTAAATGTTTTATCATTTGTAAACTGTATCTCAGCAAAGTGGACGTTTACAGTATAGTTCCCATTTTCCATGCAATTATGGAAATAAGTAAGTGTAATTGGAGATACACGTGCGGTTTTGTATAATTCAGGCATATTTGAAGATGGAGATGATACTGTGTAACGTATGTTCTGGCCATCGAAATCATCCATAAAGTCTCCGGTGCTACTAAATCCCCAGTGATCATTGGAACTGTAGAAATAAGTTGCAGTGCCACCCTGAACATCATCTCCCACATAAAGGTTTTCTCCTTTATCATCTTTTACATTTACATCCTTCCCACCACAGTTAACATGTAAACAACTTGAATCTGACAGTTGATTAAGAAAATAAGACAATGTAAGATTTTTTATGCGACAGTGAATAAGAAAATTTATTTAACTACTCCTTACAGTATAAAGTTTCATATGCAATTTATTATAGCAGAGTCATAGAAAACAAAGTGTCATTTTGCTATTATGCATTTATTTTGATGTAAATATTCCTACGAATACACATTTACACACATATCACCTCACATGTTACAATTTTCATTATTTGATTAAGTTATATTTTCCTCTTGTGAAGTGTACATATTTTGATTCAACTATATACAACTATATACTGCAAGTTTGCACATAAAAAAATAAAATAAAACTATATACTGCAAGTATGAGGTGCACATCTGATGTGGAAGAATCTCTGGGCTTTATCCATTTGATCATGGTCATTTTTCTAAGAAAGCCAGTGAAAAAAGATTTATGTAATAGATCTCGCATCCTAATTCCCCATTCCATCTCAGACTTACTAGGATTTATTTTAAAATGTCTTCTTTTTTTGAAAAATAATATTTTAGAAAATCAAGGCATTATTTTGTTAAGACCTTGTGATAATATTTTAAATGTTTTAATAGAGAATAATTTAGACAAGTACAATAACATTTTCTACAATTGAGGATATTTAATAATTGTTTAATTATCAAATAATTATGTTAAATGAAACATATTTTGACATAGTTAGTAGATGCCAGCCTGACAATAAAAACCAAAACTGAACTGCAAGCACACATGAGATTGATAGTTTAGATCAATATAGACTTACACCGTGGACAGATGAAATTCTTGGAGCAAGGAACATACTCCTCTCTGTCAATAGAAAAATTAAAATTTACTAATCATTTTCAAATACACAGACACACATATATATAGTTTAATTAGTATCCACTGTAAGTATAAAGAAGTTTGAAGATTACTAGCAACATATCCTTTGACAAACATTTTTCCACACATTCTCCTTTATAAATTTTTAGTGAGACTTAATAAAGTTCATTTAATATTAAATAATGTATGAGAAAGATGGTGTTAATGGATATATTGTTCGCATTTCCTAAGAAATTTTATACTAATATCTACTAATTTATTACTATATCATTTTCTTATTAATTAAAGTATAAATAAATAATGATGTCATAATAATAGTCAGTACTAGCACAATACTTATATGATCTACATTTCAAATAAATCATTTTTCAATTGGATGCTTGTCTAACCAAAACCAGAGTATGGGATCTTACAACTTATTCTCCTTAATCGAGCTTCTGAACAAATTCAGATTCAAGTTCCTACTAAGTGAAACAATATTAAACAAATTTCAGTTTAGAAAAATATCAAACTTGAAAAATATAAAGGAAATAATATTGAAAAGGTTTTCACTGACATGCTGTCCTGACAAGCAGGCTGGTCATCATCTTGCCAAGTAAAGTTGTTGTATGAAAGATCACTGTGTCCAACACAATAAGGGAACTTCTGTCAGAAATAAACCATAAATTGAAATCCAAAGGTGTTTAGTTAATCTGTTTGTACACACACACACAAAAAAAAAAAAAAAAGTCATCACAAACAAAGGTAGAATATATAAGTGTGAGGTAACCCTTCATTTATGAGTTAGCTTAGCTTGTCCAAACCCACAATCTAAGATTAAACATTAAATAAATAAATAAATAGATTTAGTAAACCACATCTAACTCTAAAGTTTGAATTACATATAGAATAAAGATGAACCAATTGGGAAGTGTCTAAATTTTGCAATTGCTATTGCTAAGAAATAACTTCATTTTGTTTCTTATTTCAAATCCATTCTGCTGTGAACCACATAATCAATGATTAACAAATTTATTGGGCTATACTATACATTCCAAATATACAAAACTAAAACTTTGCTTCAAGTAAATTAATTATATAGATAAAAAAGTTTGAACCACAAACAAACTTACATGCTACTTCCGCCCTTCAGGACTGCATTGGGTATATTGCCACTAAGCATATTACCTGTTAGGTAGCTAACAAAAGCAATTCCAAACTCATTGTATCAATACTTGAACATAAAAGCAATTATTCAATTTTATTATAAAGAAGTATGTACATAACATGGTTCTGGAATCACGAAAATTGGTTGAATATTATCTCTTTTATTTTAGTCAAAATTGAAGTGTCAATCTACAATTTAGAGCAAGATACTTACATATATCTTAGACGCCTTGCACTTATAACTGCTGGAATTTGCCCAACAAGCATGTTAAAACTGACATCCCTATCATAATTGTTTTTAAAAGGAATTTCAATATTAATAAGGCAATGCTGTTTTACCGGCAACATGTAATCATAAATAATAGAAGCAGCTTTTAGAACAAGTTAAAGAAATTCCATAACAAGGATAGCGCCAATTCATACAGATAAAAACATATTACGATTGGTAAGTCATAACTTCTTTCCTGTGTCTCCTGACAAATAAGTTGGATGTTTACAGATTTAGAAAATAGATATTGTGAACCTTTAAGGTATGATGAACCACAGAGCTTTGCACTGATATTGTATGGTACAGTTATTCAACTTCAGATTATTAAGTTGTTACCAAAAATACTTAGCTCATTCTCATACTGATATTTGCAATGTATTTGCCTTTTAGCTACTGACTTCCATATATTCAAACTTGATTTAAATATGTATTGCTTAGAATTCAGTTAACAGAAAATCTTCTCATCTGTTTTTACTTTTTACTTTTAATGTAGTTATGATTTATTAAATATGTCCCTAACTTGAACCTTGGATTAGAGTCCTAGAGCAAAAAAGCCCATCACACAATAGGCCAATCACCTCGGTGTTGGGTACCGAGCAATCACACAACAATCGAGAAAAGAGAAAAGGGAAGAAGAAAACAACACACAGAGTTTACCCTTATTCACCCAATATGGACTACATCCAGCTTTTCACTATATTCCCTCACACACTCGTACAAGCACCGTAGTTATTCATGAGCCCAAGCACAAATTACAAATAATAAAACACAAGACCAACAACAGTACTAGGAACAGTACTAGGTCTCGAAAAAAGTTCCGGGGGAGCTACCCCCTAGCCCTCGCCTGGGAGACTCCTTCGAGACCCCGCCCGCTCATCGAGGAGCGGGGGCCCTGTGCATATTTGCTGACGGCACAATATGAGCCATACCTAACACTCGCCACCAACCAAGACAGGACTTCAAGGTCCTCAAACGATTACAGGAGAGAGATTCCCTATCAAACATTCCTCCAGCAGTTATGAGGGATGTTACTCTCCAGAATCCACAATCACTAGACAAGGATTTGTCTATGAACCCGGACAATAATCAGCCGTGTCACTGCCAACATAAGGAGAAAGACCATTTTAGGTAAAGACCTACTCCCCAAACACCATCTCCTAGTGCACAATGCTAACTTGGGTATTGGAGCGTCATTGTACATACTCCCCACTGCTCAGTTCCACAAATGTTCACCTTCATCATGAACTAGGTAAGTCCTATACCTTGAAACTTGGACTGAACAATATGTATGATGAGGATAGAAACAATCAAACACCTAATGGGGCTATTGACATGTCTTTTTAAATTGACTGGCTTTTATTTTCTTTACCCTCTTCTTTTAAACAATGTTAAAATTGTCAACATGTCAAAATCCAAAGAAAGCCTTATTTACATGATCTCAGTCTGCAAAATGATTTCATAAAATTAGGCATGTAAACATTGTTTAAGAAGTGGGCAGCAAAAAGCTTTTCTCCACCATCATTTGTCAGAGTAGATAAATTAAAGTAGCCTATTCTTATTAAACAGAGATGCAGAATAAACATGTTATAAGTACAGAAATCTTCACATGCTTACTTACAAATTCTCCAAAGCCATCATCGTCCAAATATATGAAGGTATCACACTAGATAAGTTACAATTCCTTAAAACCCTTATACACAAAAATGAATGATGTTAAACTTCAGACTAAAAATCTAAAGAATAAAATTTTCACATTTAAGAAACAAAATATGATAAAATATTATCACTATTAGCAGTTTACGTACAAAGTAATCAAGCCTTCCATGTTCCCCAGAAAAGGAAAGTCCTGGCTAGGACTTTCTATATCACTGATTCTTCTGTACAAAGATGTGCTACCATGAGCTAGAATATAAATATGATAGACAATAATGAAGTACAAAATATATCATAACAAGTAGAACTAAAAAGAAAGATATACTTACAGCTGTTCTAAGTTATTCAAGAGAGAGATATTTGATGGAATGGGTCCCTCTAGTCCACTTCCATGCATTTCTCTTTATACATTTACATTGATAAGAATATGGAATTGGAAAATAATATAGAATTTAATATTAGCCAAAAGAACCATAAAATCATTTAAAAAAGAAAGGAATTAGAATCTCACAGTCTTTTGAGTTGTTGCCAGTTCTGTATGAAATTTGGTATGGTTCCAGTAAAATTGTTATTACTTATTCTACTGCAGTGTGACAATGTTAGAAGTGTTAGAAGTTAAGTAGTTGGGTTCTAAGGAGAAGAAACAAAATCAAATCTCACAAGTCTGTCAAGTTTTGTAGTCCTGCAAGTGAAGGTGGTAAGTTCCCAGTCAATTGATTGGATGACAGAACCCTTCAGTGTTAAAATTGCAGAAAAAATTGTCAGAAAACATGATATCTTACAAGTTTCAAGAGACAGCCAAATTATCAAATAATCATATTAGAAAATGAAAAGAAGAAATGGAACTGGGATGTCTTACAAGGTCTGCAAGTTGATTAGTCTCCCAAGCTCAGTTGGAACATCACCAGAAAATTGGTTTGCTTCAAGCATCCTATTGGAATTTTGATAAGAAAAATGCGGTGGTTTTAGTAAGGATGACAAATGACATACTATGACAATAACACCATCAAACTATAACTCATTCTTGAGGATTTCAATAAATATGATATTATCTAGGACATATATGAATGAATTAAATTAAAGCTTGAAACATACAGGTATGTGAGAGAAGTAATATTTCCTAGATGCTTCGGAATTTCCCCAGATAACCGATTCACAAGAAGAGAGCTGCATACAGTTTACTTAATATGTAATCACTATAAAATAAGAACGATAAAATGAAAAGTTTGCAGTAGTTAGAATAACCCAGACTCACATTGAAGTTAGGTTCATAGAAGCCCATTCCTCTGGAATTGTGCCGGTGAAGCAATTGTAAGCAAAATCTCTGTCCATAGAAGGAAATTTTTTGGAAATACTAAGATCAAAGAATCACTGAACTGTTTAAAATGGATATATCAGGAATGAAACCAAATCAAGTTGTGAAAAACCCGTTGCAACTTTTTTTTAATAAGAAACAATTGAGTTGCTCATACACAAATCGGAGAAAAGGTAGCTTGGCCAGTTGAGGTGGGAGTATGCCCGGAAGACTAAGGCGCTTGAGAGTCCTAAAACATAGAAACATTGTTCATCAGTCTTAACAGGGATGCATAAAGTACTGATAGGCTCTTTAAAATAATGTTGCCAGGGATTAAATTATTCCATTTGCAAGTATATGTTGGCCATACTTATTTATATGTGGATTTAGATAACTGAATCTGGAAATTTAAGAGATAAATACAACGAAAACACACAACACAAGAACTTCAGAAAAGAGAAATGAAATAATTTGGTAGTAGTCATACATGTTCACAACATGACAGACAGTACTGTCTTCAAAACTGCAATCACAACCAATTCTTCTCTCTGATTCATCTGGTGGTTCTTGTGTTACTCCAACCATTCCAATATTGCAGGAATCAGCATCAAACTTCCAATATGTTGCACCCATTGCGCTCACAATTTCTTTAAGAGCATCAACTAAATGACAATGATAAACATGTAGGCATAAGCATCGTAGCTGTAAACAAGTGTAGTTAGAATGTGAATCTAATATCAACTTGACAACTGCCAATCCAATCCACTAAAGGGAAAATATTTGCTACTATGTTCATATAACTAAGTGGATAGAAAATAATTAAACAAAATTTCACCCATTAACTTTTACTGAATAATACTTTTAAATCATGAACAACTACAATAAGAAGTTACTGAAACTTCCTGAACTACTAATAAGTTCAGCAGCTCCAACCCTTATCCTTAATGTTTCACATTTAGAAAGATGAATATAAAGTTACCTTCTTCTTGGGGTAATTTTGATTCAGAAATTCTCAGCAACTGGAAGAAACTTAGAGCAATAATAAGTAGGAAGACAGAGAAATTGGCAACCCCCATGTTGCTCTGAGGGGTACAAAGAACCACGAGAATGGCTAAGCTTTAAGCACTACGATTCAAGGATGACTTTGCCTCAAATATCAGCTAATGTCGTACATGCAATAATTGAGTTGAAGAAAGCCGACCCAAGTTGGAACATGAAGATGATGCATCTGAATATGGCACTGTCCAAGTAAAAAACACTGGTATTATATTAGTTCTATTTTTCAGATGGTACATTAATTTCAATTTTTTTGTTGAACTTTGTGCATTAAATTATTAGATAATGTACTATGACTATGAATATTAAAATGTAAACGACATTGAAAGCCAGCAAACGAAAATGACATTCGGTGTTTTATTTTTATAAAAAAAAAAAAGGACATTCGGTGTCAGGAACGTTATGCCAAGATTAGGGTTGGAGAAGGATTTGACTTAAAAATAAAGTAAATAATTTTAGTTGTTAATTAAAAATATTATCACATGATATTTTAATATATTCTAGTATATATATTGACTAGTAACTTTTTTATTATAAAAATAATTTTCATGATGTCAACATAATTTTATTAATTTTTCAAAAGAAATATATTAGTAAGTCAATCTTTTATAATATTTTAACAATTTTTTAAATTAGTATTATCTTCTTTTTAATAAACAAGTTAACATATTTTAATATTATTTTCATTATTAATATATCATTTATAAAAAAAATTATCAACGTCACATTACATAAAATCAATAATTATTAATCTGGGCAACTTAATAAGAAGACTTTATTTAATCCCAATCTAAAAAATTAGTCTTATAATTATGTCCTTGTAAATACTCAATCGAAAACCTATTATTTAGTTTTAATTTTTTAAATCAAGATTTTTA
>PYAF01004229.1:950448-962180 GCA_007407185.1 Glycine tomentella
ACAACTATTTTGTCCATTCATAATAAAATGATTGAACTATATTTTATACACAATTTCATAGGTTGTATATTTTTAACTTATAATAGGTCATCTCCTCTAATATTCAATCATTGAATAATTATGTGAAAACTGTAAAGGATACGTAAGAAAATGATTCTAAAACTTTTTTATTTTCATATCCTTTTCTACTCAATCATTATAATGAGTCAATTTAAAAAAAAATATTTTCATCATTAACATTATTCTATAAAATAGATTAATTAATTAATTAATTAATCTAACATTCTATTCTTATAAATAGCATATGAGATAATAACTTGATTTAGGTAAAATAACTGATTTTGAATCTTATAAAATCTTGTTAGTAATGTCCTAGTTTCTATTTATAATATAACTTAAATGAAAAAAAATGCATAAAGAATAGAAGTGAAAATATAGGGTAATGTCTATGCTTGAGTACAAAATATGGTAATGTTTATGCTTATAATTTCATGCAAATAAGACTTAATTGAAATTTTAAAAGTGTTCTTAGGATCAAAATGATAGTATATGTTAGGTTGAAGAACTAAAATATCAATAAGTGGTAAAATTCAGGGACTAAAATAATAATAAGTTATTAAGTTCAGAGATCAAATTAAAAAAATTAATTTTTTTTTTACATATTATTGTCACATAGATGATAGGTGACAATTGTCATTTATCAAGTCGTTATTGAAAGTATCACATAGGCTGTTTGAATTAACATAAAAAAATTAACTATAAGATTAATTTGTCATACTTTTTATAAATTTAGAGACAAAATTTTAATTTTTATCATTTAAGAACCTAATTTTCAGCGCCTAACAAATTCAATTACAAAAATGAGGATTTGCCCTTAAAATAAAGAAGAATTGAATGAAAATTTTGCATAAGTCTCACACTTTTATTACACTATTTTGATATACATATATTTTTGTTTCCATTTTATTATCTTTTATTTCATACCGCAACATTATTATTTGATTGTTAATATATAATAACTGTAATATTTTTTTTTTATCGACATAATTATAATAGTAATATAAAAATAGTTGCAACAATAATAATTAAAAAATAATAATTAACTTTTTAATCTCTAGTTTTATATGAGTTTTCACTTTTATTTTCCTAAAAATTTAAATAAAATATGTTTTTGATTCCTGAATTTTCATGTTTTTTTTTTTTTTAGTTTGTAAACTTAAGTTTAATCAATCTTCATCCTCTAAGTATTTTTTTCCTTTGATTTTTAGTTATTGTTGTTAGGTGTTTCCATCAATCGATGATGTGATAGTTACTTTTTAATTATTTTAAAACATTTGTGGTGTTTTTATTTTTTCAAGAGACCAAAAATCCTCAAAAATTACTTAATAAATCATTTAAAATGTGTTTACTCATTTATGGGCGTGAAAAATCCCCGAAAGTAAAGCACAACACGTAGAAAAAATTACTTAATAAATCATTTAATATATATATATATATATATAACTATTAATAATATCCTTTCAAACATATATTTATGAGATAACATGAACCCATAGAAAAAAAATTGGATACATGGGAACTAATGACTTCCTGCAGCAGCAGGCTCGAGAGCTGCAGTTACAACACGAAGCAGCAACAGCAGCAGATGTAGTTCGACCAGTACTTCAGTGTGGGGACTCTAATGCAGTCCACCTGCACAACAACAAGTTCTTGACGAGATAACCAACATAATTAAGTCATCTTAAGCATGACATTGTGTAAAAGCATGTGCATGTGCATAACATAATGGATTACCATAGTTTCAATTGAAGTGTTTGAATTCAAAATGTGACACAATACTGATAAACCTAGGTTAACCTTAGATATTATTTATTAATTATTAAGTTTAATGACCTATGTTAAGACCGATGAACTTTTTTTTAAAGGATTAAAAGAAAAACTGAGAGGAAAAATGATTTTTTTTTAAATGTCATGTGATTGTCATGTCAAGAGGAGTAATTCACATGATATTTTACAACACATGCCTACGTAGATGCTATTTTCCGTGCTTGTCGATCCAAATTAATGGTAGGAACTAAAAATAGAATCAACAAATTTATGGGACCATAAGCTGTCAACATATTTTCAAGGACTAACGTTGTGTTTGGTATGTATGAAATATTGTAGAAAAGTTGAAGTAAGAAATTTAAATGAAGACATTTAATTTCTTATTTAATCAAAACATTAATGCTATGTGAAATATTTTTAAAAAAATTAAATTGTAATTTTGATCTTTTTATAATTTTAAATTTATAGTTTTGATTTCTTTATTTTTAAATCTTAATTCTCTTATTTAAAAATAATTAATTTTAACTATTATATTATATGATTATTTAAAATCAAATATTAATTTGACATATTGATACTATGTGAAACTTATGTTGATAATTAATCTGACGTTTATGTAAAAAATATTAAATAATGTGAAAAATAAAAAATATTTTAATAAGAATTAAACTCATGACTTTTTATTTATAAACAAGATAATAAATTACTAACATATTTATTTTATTTAGTTAATTATATTGATATTTTTATATATTATTAGTCAAATGTTATAATTTTTTTTCCAAATTATAAAAATTTATAATTAAAATATATTTAATATAAATCTTTTTAATATTATTTTATAGCATTATATATATTTTTATTTTGAATAATTTGCATGTTTTATATTTATTTTATCAATCTATAATTAAATTTCATAAATTAAACCGTAACTTATTTACATATTTTTAAAATTAATTTTAATATAAAACTATTTTACTTTAATTATTAACATAAAAGTTTAAATTAATATATTAAATATATATTAATTTATAAATTTTGATAATTTTAAAAAAATAATAACTCTATAAGTAAATAATATAAAAATAATATTAATATAATTAATTAAATAAAATAAATATCTTAATAATTTATTATTTTTCTATAAATAAAAATTATGAATTCAATTCTTATTAAGATATTTTTATTTCTTATTTCATTTAATTTTTTTATATAAAAGTTATATGTATTTTTTATAAGTTTCACATCAACATTAATATCTTATATCTAAAGTTTTGACTTTGCATAACTAATTGATGAAAATATTAAAATTATTTATTTTTTAAATAAAAGAATTAAATGTTTTCTTTTAAAATAAAAATCAAAATTATGAATTTAAAATTATAAAAATTAAAATTGTAATTTAACATTTTAAAAATTAAAAAATGTGATTGAATATTTTGAAAATTTAGAAACTAAATTAAGTTACTTTTAATAATTTAAGAATCAAATTAATGATTAGGCATTTAGGCCTCAGATAAAAATAAAAGTATTGAAGTATAGCACCGAATAAGAATTTTCTCGTTCCTTTGTTGGTGGGTTTCCTTTCCGCTTCAGGTTCAGCTTCAACTTCAAATTCTCAGTGAAACCAATTCAGCTGAGTCCAAATCCCAAATCCGAATCAAAATCCGAAGTGAGATTTGCGATGGAGAGGCTTCAGCGAATGTTCGCAGGTGCAGGTGGAGCGCTAGGGCACCCTCCCCCAGATTCCCCAACTCTCGATTCCTCCGAGCAGGTCTACATCTCCTCACTCGCTCTCCTCAAGATGCTTAAGCACGGTAAAGTCCAAAAGTTCCCGTTTTTAACCTAATCGAGTCATGGGGTACCCGATTTCAAAATTAGGGTTTTCGTGTTTTTGTAATTGCAGGAAGGGCTGGGGTTCCCATGGAGGTGATGGGTTTGATGCTTGGAGAATTCGTGGACGAGTACACCGTTCGTGTGGTTGATGTCTTCGCAATGCCGCAGAGTGGCACTGGTGTTAGTGTTGAGGCTGTTGATCACGTTTTTCAGACTAATATGCTTGACATGCTCAAACAAACTGGAAGGTATTTTTTTTATTTTTTTAACTTATTATTATTGTTGTTAGTTCATTGATGTTGGTTACTTGTGTTGCAGACCAGAGATGGTTGTCGGTTGGTACCATTCTCATCCTGGATTTGGCTGTTGGCTCTCTGGTGTTGACATCAATACACAGCAGGTTCAGCTTCATTTCTTTCTTTCTTTCTTTTTTGTTGATTCTTGTGTTTCTACATATTGTTTCTGTATCTACCTCTCAATTAAAAGGATTTGTATGGTGGGTGATGTTAATGATTTTTCTAGTTTTTGATATTGTGGATTAGAGTTGGATGCTTTACTTTCGTTGTCAGGTTTATGTGAATCTTGCAGTGTCAATAGATTTCACACTGTTTCTGCTCTCTCTAGTTTCCTATCTTTTTTTAACACTCCTTGGAATTTGCTTAGTCTCTCTCATTGAAGAATGGTATGGAATGTTCAACAATGAATAGTCTGTGACTCTGTGGATCCCTAGCGGAGATTAAAAGTATAGAGAACAACATAGTATCCAGCTTTGCCAACTCGCTATACTGACCCTCAGACTATAACTTCTATCATATTTACCTACTATCAATCTTATTAAAATTGCTAATATGGCTTTGATTGTTTGCTGGTTTTTGGTTAACAAAACTGATGCCTAAACTATATGCTTAATTTCCTTCTGACAATGATGGCATGCAAAGTATCTCCCTGCTATCTCAGCAGAAAGAGTAATATTAAATGGGTTTGAATAATTTGAGGACTAAATCATACACCCAAATTAAATCAGGGGTCAAAATTACCTGCTAAATATGTTAATATTGCCATGCTACTCTTTTATTTTTTTAAAGAGATCTGAGATTCATTTAATGAAAGAATCTTAGATTTGTTTCTGATGTTCCTAGAATGTCAATATTTGTTAGTATGGAAGGTTGCTCTGATTCCCTGAATAGTGAATGGGGAGCTGTTCCTTTTGATAAAAGGTTTCTTAAGATATCAGTGGAACCAAACCTTTTTCTTGCTTATTAAAAACAGTGTCATGATATCCACTTTCAAGTGCCAACTGTTGTCTATTTCTTAAAATTTGAATTGTAGGTAATTGAAATTTCCATCTAGGCTTAGGCATTATAATTAAATCCATTATTAGTATTAACTATTACTTTGGTTCATATTAGTATGTTGCTGCTGATTAGTATGAGTAACTTGCTCTTCTATGTTACATCATGCAGAGTTTTGAGGCTTTAAATCAGCGTGCAGTGGCTGTGGTTGTAGATCCAATACAAAGTGTTAAAGGCAAAGTGGTGATTGATGCTTTTCGATTGATCAATCCACAGACAATGATGCTTGGTCAAGAACCAAGGCAGACAACATCCAATCTGGGACATCTGAATAAACCATCCATTCAAGTGTGTTATCCAAATCCTTTTTATCTGATCAGATGTCTATACTGTTGCTATGTTTTATATTTGGAAGCACTTATTCTGCATTTTTTTAAATTGCTTCTGACCATTCTTTATTGACCTTCTTTAGGCATTGATCCATGGGTTGAACCGGCATTACTATTCCATAGCCATTAATTACAGGAAGAATGAACTTGAGGAGAAGATGTTGCTTAATCTTCACAAGAAGAAATGGACTGATGGTTTGACACTTCGGCATTTTGATACACATTCCAAAACTAATGAACAGACTGTACAGGTAATTTAATGATTCGTAGTGTAAGTTAGATTGTTACCTATCTGATTACTCATCCATATAAAAATGACATATATTTTGTTTTACTTATGCTAGTTTTAAGATTTGAAAAATGGCCTAATATCTTTAGTAAATTAAATATTGATAGATTTCAATTAATTTGATAATGCAGGAAATGCTGAACCTAGCTGTCAAATATAACAAGGCTGTTCAAGAGGAAGAAGAGCTGCCTCCAGAAAAGCTTGCTATAGCAAATGTGGGAAGACAAGATGCAAAGAAGCATCTCGAAGAGCACGTCTCGAATTTGATGTCTTCCAACATCGTTCAAACTCTCGGAATGATGCTCGATACTGTTGTCTTCTAGAGTCATTAATTTGGACCTTCTGGTTTCTGTAGCTGTGCTAAGGAGACAATTTGAGTTATTACAATTACTGTTTCCTTATTCTTCTCAAACTATATTTGAAGACACTAGACATATATTCTTTGGACGGGCTGAAAAGGTCAAGAAAGTAAAACTCGGCACATAGTTTGTGTGGTGTCTCCCTCAGTATTACTGGGTATCTTTTAATATTATTTCTGGATTTTCTCTTCTACAAAATTGTCTCTATCAAAACAAAATGTCAGTTACGTTTCAAAATACCATAAGAAACAAATCCTTAGTTCCAATCTCTTCAACTAAAATAATTAACAAATTAACAATTAACATTAGTGATAAAAAAATACCATAAGAAACACTTAACGTTTACTTAAACAAATACATAATTACCCACCGTAGATATGTAGTCTCTGGATGCAAGGTCTAGACTAAGCTTGAAATACGGAAAATTAGATTGCAAATGCAGCAGAGTTTAAGCTTAGTAATAAAATGGTGGTCCCAGAACTATGTTAGAGAGGTTTTGTAGCCACGCTGTGGCACTTTCTTAAAAGTAGCCCATATGAGATCGATGTAGAGTGGAAACTGAGCCAAGGCAAACAGTGTAACTGGTAGGCATGTTACGGCATATACAGGAATTGCAATAGATTTGAGTTTGTCCTTTAGCACAAAGAAATGGCCAGCACAGAAACAAACCATCATGGAGGTAATGGACACGAACAACGTTGTCAAACCTAGGATCAGCTTCCTGGGAAGATTTTTACCGAAATCGCGCTCTTGATAACGAGATGTGAGCATTGAGAGGAACAGCACCAGTGAGGTGACGGAACAACAAAGAGCAATGAGAGATGCGATGGCAAAGGCTTTGAATTCTGGCCTGTCTTCAAGGGTGGGGGCACCGGTGTCATCTTTGAAGTCGCCGGGGACGGTGGTGGCTGTGGAGAAGGCTACAGTGGCTATGAGTGCTGCTACCAAGGAGCAAGATTCAGCAGTTTTTTTCAGCCACTCTCCACCACTCCTGACGAGGTCCTTGTGAGTTTCGCTGAAGATATCTCTTGGTTTCTTGTTTTCATTGTTGTAGTGACTAAAGAAATGAGGTTGCATCGATTCCTTAACAAACTGCATCACAATCATCAGGACGTAGGGGAGCAAGTAGTTTCAATGACCAAAATATGTAAATGATTTTACAGGGTTAATGATTTGATTGAAATTGAAGTACTATATGGCTTGATATCAATAATTGGTTTAGGAGATTGATAAGTAATTCAATAGAATATTTATTTCACAAGCTTTTATCTGATATCTACAAAGAAATAAATTAATATTTGATTAAGAGATTGTTAGAATAAGTTAAAAAAAAGAAGCTTATTTTATAAAATTTATGGAAACAAGTTTAAATAAAAGCCTATAAAAAACCATAAATCACTATCGTAATATTTTTTTTGGGTACAAAATCACTATTGTAATATTGAATAAGCTATTCTAAACACACAATTAATCCATTTTTGCAGACAATTACTTAAAGAACACCCATGATTCTTAAAATGTTTAAAAGAATCTAATTTTGACTTTTAAAATTTATCTAAACTTAATTCCTCTCCAATCATCAATATTTTATTTCACCATTGCCTGCATTATCTCCATTTCTGATGTCACGCAAAAGTGTTTGTTCCATTTTAGTTTACAAAACAAAAACAAGTTAATGCAGTTTATCTATTTTTGACAACTTTCAAAATTCTAATCAAACATATATGTAAACTTACCAGGTACCACTTGATTTCCCAATGCATTTGAAGAGCTTCGCCAGGAATGAGCCAAGGTTTATAGTCTCCAAGTTTGGCTGCCAAGTGCAATGCACTGTTTCCCTCGTTATCCACTTTTCCGAATATACTACTTTCCTTTAGATTTTTCTTGTTGAGCAAGAAGTTATATAAGTAGGTTTGCCTGTTCTCTACTGCCAATAACACTATATTTTTCTTCTTGGCATTCAAATCATGAACAGCTACTGGAAACAAGTCAATGATTTTCTCTACCATTTCTGTCACACCGTTCTTTGCAGCTATTAATATCGGTGTCTCCAACACCTTCCTTTTGGTGATATCGGCCGAATTAACATTATCCCCACCATCAAAACTATAAGGGTCTGTCTGTTGATCTTTATCCCCCAAGTTTTGCTGGGGTTTGTTGTCATCGCCATAATACTCATACATGGAAGCTCGCTTCAGAAGTTCATCCATTATTTGGGCAGACCACACGTGCTTCTCCTTCTTCCGACGTATCTTGATTATGTTGGCTGACCCTTTTGTAGTTTCATCAATAGAAAAATATGCCACATTAATAGAAAAATATGTCACATTTATAAACTACAAATGAAAATTTTCGAATGGGTCAGTCTAATTCAAGTTATTTTTCGACGACTTCTTTGGACCAGACCTACTTATAATATTGTCACATTGAATGATGTTGCTTCCTCCACCTCCAAGTTGCTTCCTGCATTCTTTCTAGATTTTTTTTTTTTTTTATCATCCGGATTGGCTACTTTGGAAGTCGAAAAAGGGATCCAATTTAAAATGCAATTTTACATTTTAGATAGATCGTTTAGGAAGATCAATAAAAAAATGGTCTAAATGGACACAAAAATTACTAGAGTGACTACTAATAACTTATTTTGAGATTTTTGATTCGTTAGTGGAATCTCGAGATATTTTTATAAATTTTGACATTTTGATAAGTAATGAGACTAATCCTTGATTTAGGGTTTAGTCATATTAAAAATTTCTCATCTATCCTCAAGAATGTGTTTTATGATAATCAAATTACTTTTGTCTTTTATCATAAAATTTAACGTTTGTTTGTTGTCAACTAAGTTATACACATTGTGTACACCAAAAACTTGTTTTGGTAGGATGACATAAAATAAAAGGAGAGAAAATAATTTCTCTCAAACCTCACAAATTCATTTGTTTGTTTCAATTAAATTATTTTAACTTAAAACTTACCATATTTCAATCAAAAAGAAGAAAATATAAAAAATTACCCTTCTTCAAAATTCTAAATTGCATCTCACAAAATTCTTTAATCTTAATCAAAATATAGATTTTTGAACCTTTTAAAACACTTGTAATCTCAAACCTTTCCTAAGCCCCCCGATTATTTGAGTAGAAAATAAATATTTAAAGGTTTCATATATGAATAAATTGATAAAAGGACTTTATTAGAACAGTACATAAAATTAGAACTAAAAGGATCTCACTCAAGTATAGAAATAATCTTTTTTTTTACAAAACTAAAAAAATAATATTGTTAGTCAATTTTTTCCCCCCAAAAGTCATCCAACAAATTAATGTTTGCGTATATAAAATCTATTGACTCTAGTTTAAGCTCAATCTTGCAAAATTAAGTGCAAACATATAGAAGAGGATTTGTGATTGGCGAGCATAAATTTATAATCGATGTGCATAATACATGATTCTACAGCTACATATATGTTCATGGAGACATACCTGTTCCAAAGATTACCGACATTACCACAAATACAAGCTTGAAGAGATCCACACAGCTGTTGTAATTGGTTGGATATAATGGACGTGGCCTATCGCTGGTTTCAGATCCTAAACAAATGATATGATAGGGTAATGAGATTTCTGTTCTCTTAATTTATGTTTCTTC
This sequence comes from Glycine tomentella, assembly GCA_007407185.1. NCBI lineage: Eukaryota > Viridiplantae > Streptophyta > Magnoliopsida > Fabales > Fabaceae > Glycine > Glycine tomentella. The sequence goes on from PYAF01004229.1 coordinate 960,083, forward strand.
AATTCGCGTATAAATAGAGTTTCTTTGGGGCCCAAATGGTGTGTGGGAAACACATGTACTTTGGAGATCGAGTATAGACAAAGCAAGATGAGTCACACGCGTACTTATAGGCTCACGTATAAGGTGAAAGTGTAGTACCAAAATATATCATAATGTATATGATTTGTATTAACAATTTAGTCCTTACCTGAAGATTCTGTTACAGCGCCATTATTTGTAGCAATCTTTTTCGATGCTTCAAGGTCGACTCTTTCAGTAACAGTTTGATCCTTTTGTGGTAACTTTTTATGTAGAGATTCTGTAATGGGCACTGGATATGTGGAAAATGAATCTAGTCAAACTACAGTAAGTTGTGGTTCTTAATGATAGTATTCATTAATCTGTTGAGGTTTTGAATAATAATTTTCTCTAAATTTCAGTTGCAAATAATAGTAAGAATAATTTGGGTTTACGCTACATTGTCTATAAAAACATACTTCTAAAAATAGGAAAGGTTTTATATGTTTTCTCAAAAGAGAAAAAGAGAGAATATATATATTTTTACATACCAACTAAGGTGAATAATTTTGTCATCCTCAAAAGCTCCATACATGTCTGGTAGTTTTTCGGATAACTGTCTTTTTCTTTGTCGGTTGTTGGACATTGTTGCTGACAACTGGGTGCTACTTTGAGCTTCTTGACGGTTATAGCTTCCAAATAAATAACACATATAAATTATAATTATGAATAATATATATATATATATATATATATATATATATAAAAGAGATACATATAAGAAAAAATATTTTATATGAGAGTGCGATAATTAAATATGAATAATCAAAATTTAACATTATGTGATTACTTAAAAAATTTGTGGTTTTTTAAAAAAGTCATGTGACTTTTTTATATTTAATCTTAACCTTTTATATATGATTATATGAAGATTTAATTCTCTCACTTTAATTTTATCTCATAATATATACCTTGTATATATGAGTTTAATAATTATACATTGATAATGTAAAATACTTTTACATTATTTTACAATCACAATTTACTAAAATATTTTTACTTTATCTTTTAATCAAAATTCACCATTAATAACTTGTAAACCAATAAATTTACCATACAAGATACATTACAATTAAAATTATGTTTTTTTTACATTTTATTAATGTATAATCTCTTTTTTTTTCCCCTCTCTCTATAAATAAATACAAGGAGAGTTCAAGTTACTCAATAAGTGAGTAACTTTGAAAGAACTACTTTTCATCTTCATTATTCATTTCCTTAGAATACAATAATTAAGATTAATTACTTATAATTTTTTGTATTTTTATTTTTTTCATTTGTTTGGGTGTCATTTATTCTTTTCTCCATTTTTTTAAAATAAAAAAGGTGAAATACGTGTTGACACTTACCATAATAAACAAGTGCTTCGAATCGTCCCAATCGGCCACCACTCTTGAAAACAGAAGGCTTATTTGCCAGGAGATGAAGAGGAGTGAAGCCATCCATGTTCACCGAGTTTACAAGATCCCCGTATAAATGAATTATTTGGAATGCCAAATCTGTCAAATAAATTATATAAATTAATTAATTATGTGAAAGAAATACACTCTAAATGAAAATTAAGTGGATGTTGAAAGGGACATCATGGTGTTACCAAAATAATCACCGGCAATGGCAGAATGAAGAATGGTGTCACCGTCATTTCTGGTACAGTTTGAATAGTAGTTAGGATTCTTTGGATCAGTGTTATGAGAGCGATAGTGAAGGCAAAAGAAGACATATGTTCTGCCATGAAGAGCAGCGAGAAAGAGAGGGGTCTCGCCATCAACGTTGCGCATATTCAACAAGTAAGGCTCTGAGGAAGCAATGCACTCACACATTCCGACGCTCCCCATTGATGCTGCCAAATGCAAGGCCGTGTTCTTTCTCTCGTTCTGAATCCTCAGAGCCTCCTTGGGAATCAGTCTCACCAGTTGTTGCACGACGTCGTACTGGCCGTCGATGACCGCTACATGCAGTGCAGTGTCGCCTGTCCTCGTTATTCTTGCCGTGTGAGCCTTCTTCTCCGTCTCATACGTCTCAACTACTTTCTTCCATTCGC
>PYAF01004229.1:977079-1016326 GCA_007407185.1 Glycine tomentella
TTTATAAGACTCAATATATAATTTTTATATGAATTATTTTTAGATTAAAATATTTCTCATTAAAAGAAAAAGATAATGAATTAACAAAAAAATTAGAAGAGAAAAATAGTAATAAAAATGATAATTTTAAAAAAAAATTATAAATTTAAGATAAATTTATTATTATTAATTAAATTAATTATTTTTTAAAATTTTAATAAATTAGATATTTAAGTCTTATAAATAATAATAATAATAATAATAATTACGATTAATTTATGTATAGTAATAACAACAATGGAAATTGAGTTAAAAAACACAATGGAAAGTAATGTAGTGGTGATAGTAAATACATTAATTTTAAAAGGATGGGAAGATTTGGACATTTATTTTGATAATTAAAATAAAACAAAATTTTCTTAAAAGAAGCGGTAAAAATGTCTTAAAATTTGTTAAAACTTAATTCAACTTCATTTTTTTAAAAACATATTTTATTTTAAATATTAAAACTAAAAAATAAAAATTGTTGTTATCCAAAAATAGACTTTGTTTTGTTATTATTATTAGTTGAAAGAGAGATACTTCATACTTCTAATTTTATTTTTAAAAAATAATTGAAAAAATAATGATAGCAATTTTTTTAGAAAAAATGACAGCGATTATATCTTGAAAGTTTAAGAAAAAAAATAAAAATAATTATATATAGAGTAAATTACATTTGCATCCACTGTGTTTTGCTCAAATTTCACCAGATATTCCTTCCTTTTTGCACCTTACAAACCCCTTAATTGTTTAACTCACATTAAACTCAGACCCCCCTCCCTGTTTAATAATTTGATATAAATTAGGCACATGCTGATCACATGCTTTTAATGAAATTTTATGTCTAAAATACTCTCATCTTCTTCCTCTCAACAAGATATTTTAAAACTCTCGCTTCTTTTATTTTTTATGTAATTAGACGTGAACATACCTTGTTGGTACGCAGTGTTAACACCCTTCCTTCTTCTTCCTTTTCTTCAATTTTTTAGTTCAATTTTTTTCTTTAATTGAATATGTTTATTCGCTTCAAAATTTAGTGTTTTTTCCTGCATTTGTGTTTTTAACTCCTTTCTTTCAAATATTTCTTTATGACAAGGTATTTGATATGATATCTCGGTCAAGAATTACATACACATCATAATGTTAAACTAAAAAGATTGAGTAATTCAACAATTTTAATCTTTAATTAATTCTTTCTCATTGCAGTTATTGTATATACCCAAAAAACAAAAAATAAAGGTTAGAGCCAACAGTAAGGTAAAACTAGATATGATATGATCAAAAGAAAAAAGAAAAAAAAAATAAGAAAGGCATATAGGCCTAAAATCAACAATAATAAACAAATGATTTTCAGTTTATCCATTGTGTTTCATGCGGTCTCAAATATCAACACTGTTTTAATCAACAATAATAAACAAATGATTTTAAATATCATAAGTGATCTCAAATTGGTCCCTCAATGAAACCCTATTCAGAAATAGACAACAATAAACAATGAAAATTAAACAAATATTTTTAAAAAGTAACCTATATACAAGGTTTAGTGGTCACTTACAAGTCTGCCTGGAAGAGGAACAATGGAGAACTTGCGAATTGGAAGAGGAACAGTAGAGAACTCACGAATTGGAAGGGGAACAATGGAGAACTTGCGAAGGGGGAAGAGAAAAGGAACGTGAACATCGTTGAGAGGAAGAGGAACTCGCCCTCTGTGGACGCAAAAGATGAACTCGTCAACAAGAGGAAGATGAATAGTACTCGTATGTGAAGAGATATGAGACGTGAATCCTACATTTTGAAACTAATTGAGAAGAGATAATTTTGATTTTATAATTAAAATATAAGGACAATTTCGTCTGTTCACATATTTCAATTGACATTAGTTAACGATATTAATAGAGGGGGTAAAAGTAATCTGAAAAAAGGAAGGGGTATTAGATGAAATATAAGCGAAACAAAGGGGGTGCGGATGTAATTTACTCTTGTATATATTAAGGATAATTTAGAAATAAAAATATATTAAAAGAGATACTTGTTTTTATTAATAGTTATAAATTATTATTATTATTTGATAATAATTTGTGGACACTTAATATTAGTCTAAACTCTATGTTTTTAAAAGATAAAGAAACATAACAGAGAAAAATTATATTTTTGACAAGAGGAGAAATAGGAAAATAAATATATTATATAGTTAGTGTTTGAACTGTTTATATTGTTTTGGAGACTGGAGTGTTATTCTCTGATTGTTGTTATTTTTTATTTTTCATATAGTGGCTCTGAAAATCAAATAATCATGGGACAATACCTCCCAGCTTAACAAAGGCTCAGAATCTGGATGGACCCGCCACCTTCGACCGAACAAAACGACGACGTTTTCGTCGACGCGTTTCACCAATGCCCCGCCGAGGCCTCGCCGGAACCTTCTGATTCCGCTTCCACGCTTTCGGACCCTCAACCCCAACCCAAGCCACACTCTCCGGCGACCACAATCCGGCGCCGGTCAGTCCGTCGCGGTATTCCTCCTACTCAATCGTCAGATTCGAGCATCGTGAGCGAATTGATCAATGGAAATTCCAGCGAATTGATCAATGGAAATTCCAGAAAAAGCTTCCGACACCAACCAAGGCTTAGAAATCTCAACAAAAACGATAATTTGGAGGAGAAACCCGATTCGGATGAACCCCAACAAGTTAATACCTCTCAGGAAGAGAAAAATGAAGGCTCCACGGTAACTTCAGCTGCGAACGACGACGCAGCCGGCGATTCCGTTGACTCGGCGCCGCGACTCGGTGACTCGTCTTCAAATTTCCTCGAACTCGCAGCGGGGCTGGTGATTAACTTATTAGGGTTTCAGATGAAGTTAATGTTCATGTTCATAACTTCCCCGTTGCTGTTCATGTTTTATTCATTCATGTTTTTCACGGATCCTTTGGGGACAACGAGGAAGGGCAAGGATTTCGTGATAGGGATTTTGAACAGACTGTGGTGTTATGCGTTTTCGTGCATTAGGCCTTATGTGAATAGATGGGTGAAGGAGAACGATTCGATTTGGAGCGTGGCGTTTCGGTGGGGGTGGGGGTTCATGTGGTCGATGTATGTTTGTTGCGTCTTGTTTGGTCTTCTGGTTTCGTCGTTTGTGTTTAGCGGGTTTGTGATGAAGTGTTTGGTGGAGAAGCCTATTCAAATGAGGGAAGTTTTGAACTTTGATTATACCAAGCTTAGTCCTGTGGCTTATGTGCCTGTAATGTCGTGTGCCGGTGTTGTTGTTGGGAGAGTTTCTGAGGATAATAAGGTTGATGCAGGGAAGTGGGTGGGTGAACGGGTTATACCTTCTAACCACAAGGTGCAAGTCACTGTTGAGTTAAGAGTGCCAGAGTCAGGATATAACAGAAAACTTGGGATCTTTCAGGTGCTTATCTCTCTGTCCAATTCACTACAATTTGTAGTTTTACTTGTTCAACTTCTTCTCTGAATTTAAATTAATAGAATGCAATGCAAACTGATTTATAGTGCTACATGCTGTGCACTCTGCAATTGAGATTACACACATGAAACTATGCAAGGTTGCTTGCTTTTGTGGTGCTACTACTGGGCCCAGGGCTTAAAGTAGATTAAGGGTAGGTTTTTAGAATAGTTTCTCCATAAGCTCTTATAGGAGAAGAAAATAAGAAAGTAAATTGGATTGAGTTTTTTCCACAAGTTAAAACCAACTTGTGCATTTCAATGTTTTTTTTTTTACTCTTAGAAGTGGTTATTCACTGATGAATATTGTCATTTAATTATATGAAAATTTGTTTCTATGATTAAAAGAAAGGATTTTGGTTCTCTAATGAAACATTATGCACTACAATGGTAGAATACGGTCCTCTGTTGGGAAATATGCTAATTGTGCCCAGTAGTTTTGACTTTTGAAGATGAATCTGTATGGAAACTTGTTTTAAATGGTTTAAAGTAACTCAGTGGTCAGAACCCAGACGAAGTTCTGTTAGAGAGACTCAATAATTTCATAGGACTTTGCATGGTTTTTGGAATGTTATTTCTGTTTCCTCTATGGTTACTGTCAGTATGGCATAGGTATTCTGAAATGTTTGTTATATTTATTGGGCAAAAATTGGAATTAATTGTACTTGTTTCATGACTGTTGATCATGATTTCTTCAAACATGGTAGTGCAAGCTGTAAAATTGCTGTTGCTTTGTAATTTGTATTATTAGTTATCTTATTAGACAAATAGAACTGCTGATGAATACAGATTTTACAGTTTATAGTTTCTTGTAGCTTGCTTTTGAGTTTTGTCATTAATTTATATTCTTTTATAGACCAGGGTAGATTTCCTATTGTCTAATGGTAAAGCTATTGCAAGTTCTAGTCAACCTTGCATGTTAAGATTCAGAAGTGAGCCTATCCGCCTAATCACGACTTTCCTCAAGATTGCTCCTCTTCTTACTGGCTATATATCCGAAACACAGACTCTGAATGTGAAGATGAGAGGTTTCATAGAAGGAGATATACCTACTTCGTGCTTGAAAGTAACCCTTGAGCAACGAGCAGAATATCAACCAAGTGCAGGCGTTCCTGAAATATATGATGCATCTCTGATCATTGAATCCGAACTTCCCTTATTCAAGAGGATCATTTGGCTTTGGAAGATGAGCATATTTATATGGATCGCGATGATGACATTCTTCACGGAGTTACTTTTTGCTCTTGTGTGTTGTACGCCTATAATAATTCCTAAAACAAGGCAAAGGGTGGCTTCTGCTCGCTGTCCTGCAACCTTAAACCGTCTTCAGGCACAAGATTGAGATTACTCCTTTCACAGGCACTGTTACAATAATGGAAGTAAGGTTTTTGTCTAACAGTTTAATCTAGCATGTATTGGCCCGTAAAGTGAGTTAGTGAGGCATCCTAACATCTAATTTTTTTTTTCCTGTTGAATTTTCTTTGTACATGCTTAAGAGCACGTTATGTATAAAATGTAATTTATATTAAAATATCAGAAAGAAAAAAAAATTCAGCCAACCTGTTGTTGCTGTGCTTATGAAGATGTGTCTAGGCTAGGATGTGTGACAAACTGATTAATAAAGGACACGTTTTGGATTATTCGTTTATCAATTCAATACTGATTGCATTGATTCCTATGGGTATTGAACTTAACGAATTTATGTGCCATGTTCAAGTAAAATGTACTTCATAGTTCATATCCCTTAGGGTCCATGATGAATTTTCGGATATCCGAAAGCCATTTTTAATCTCGACTGATTTTGAGTTGTATCGTGCGATTATTCTTTTTATTCACAATAATCGTATCAATATACGGTGCATGATAGCTGAGTATTTTTAGATGTTTTTCTTTCTTTCTAATATTAGTTAACAAGTCATATTAAGAACAAAGTAACTAATCTCCATACTAACTAATTGCGTTCTCTGTACTTTTTAAGTCAGCAACTTTACCAAGTTGACAGACTTTATATTATATTTAGAAGACTATTTTCGAATTTAAATCCATAACCAATAAATTATCAAGACATAATTTTATTGCTGAGTTAGGATTCGCATTCAAAGAATAGTTTATATTTATATTATAAAAAATTAAATGTTTTTAAAATCCCTAATTTACCTACAAATTCTTATCTTACAGGATTAATTAACTTTTAGTTTCCTGATGTTAGTGGAAGGGTCACTAGTAGTGCAATTGAAATGGTGATGATGGCGAAAGAAATTTTTTAGGCATGAAAACGCTAAAGTTGGGTTCATCATTGATTGGCCCAAGATTAGAGTTGACTTTGTTAATTAACACCAATATAATAGGAATTATGTTAGATGTGTTTCACACCTAGTAACATACTACTCCTACCCTTGAAGCAAAGGATATAAATGAAATGATATGCTTCTCTCAACACACTTTATTATGTGACAGACGTGTATATGACCGGACAGTTTAATTAAAGATTCAAATCATTGTTTATATAACTTTTAGTAATTACAGTGATAGAATTAATTATTGCTCTCGAAAAATAATTCTTTTGTTGGTATAAAATGTTGTTCGACCATATAGATAATTTGGCAGTATCCTAGAAAGAAATCGATGTAGTTTCTTTAGGTGGTAAGCTGAAAATTGATACAAGTTCTAATGCAATTAAAAACTAAAATTGACTGGGGACAAGGAGAATATGTATTTTCCATTTCCTAGCTAAATTACAGGGTTATCAACGCTCTAAACCGGTGATCTTAATTCCTTACATTTAAACCATAACACATGGCAAATGCTAAAAATGTGGAAATGAAAAATAAAAAAGATTATTCTAGTATTTGCATTTGAATCACTCAGCTTGTCGACCTTTGAGGAAAGATGCACTCTGGGTGATCTCACGCACTGGCTTGTTTGTGTATCTGATGAAAGTGTAGACCCATGTACCAGCCAGAGCTCCAAGAATTGGTGACACCAAATATATCCATATTCCTCTGTACTCATTGTGCAAAATTGCAGGCCCTAAGCTTCTTGCTGGATTCATTGATGCTCCTGTGATTGGCCTGTCAAATTTAATTAATAATTAATCTTAGTACTCAAAAGTGAGTTCCAAGTTTCCCAAGGTGTGCAACATTTAATTTTAATTTATTGTATATTGTATAATCGGGTGAGTTTTGAGATAGGTTAATATATACCCGGCAAACATCACATTTAGAAGCACCGTAGACCCAACTGCAAGCCCTGCCAACTCACCAATCTGCAGGATTTTAGAATGAAATGAATTTGAACCAACAAAAGCAATGAAATAGGGTTGAAGAATGTTCAAATATATATTCTAATACGCATTGCATGTGCCTTTATACCAAGTGATTCGGAACGTAACAAATGTGTTTATACAGTTAGTCAATTTAAGTAACGTTTTTTTCTGTGGAAAGCCTAATGAGTAATGAGTTTGGCAAGAAGATGTGTCAACCCCTATTTGCAAAATTCAAAATGTTAGACAGAAATTAAGACACAACCATCACCAAACTAACATTTTTTTTTTTTTGAACAAGAACAAGAAAGATTACCGCTCTGTTATCGGTGGCAACTCCAGAAATAACAAACATGAGGAAGAAAGTGATAATGAATTCGACCACAAAAGCTTGCAAGTCAGAACCGGCGGGGAGTGTTCCTGCGAAATGGTCATCCTTGCCTCTGAAAATAAGTCTTAGAGTTCCAGTAGCAAGACAGGATCCAGCCACCTGAGCTACTATATAAGCTGGTACCTGCAATGCAACATAAAATGAAGGAAATTAAATTTCAATAATTTACGACAAACTAAGACCATTATGTGTCTTGTTTGGAAATGTAGTATGATTCATTAACCAAGCATAAAGGCCTTAGAAACTACAATGAAAATGATACGACATATTCGACCAAATTAAATGAGCATAATAGTGAAGCAATAAGCAAATTGAAAGAGGGTGAAATTAATTGGTTCACTATATAAGACTCACGTCCTTCAATGGAAACCTTTTGGCGGAAGCATGAGCAATGGTGACAGCAGGGTTCAAATGAGCACCAGAGATGTGACCAAGAGTATAAACCAAAACCATAACAGTGAGTCCCCAAACAATGGAAATCCCAGGAAGTGTGACCACCTTGTCGTTGTCAAGGTTCACCACCACCGAAGCACACCCTGCAAATATCAAGAAGTACGTTCCCACCACCTCTGCCACCAACTGCAACATGCAACATATAAAACCAAAACCACCTATCATTCTTTTCTTATTTCCAATCCAATTTTGTACCTCAACATAATCGATAAATTGATTTGTGAAGAGACTATGCATAAAAAAGTTTGGATTTTTATAAAAAAAATTAATAATGCATTTCATGAATCCATACATGGGTTGACAAACATAGGCATTTCTTTTGCAAACGAGTTTTGGATGGAGAAGCAGGAAGCAAGGGTACGTATAAGAGAGATATACCTACCTTCTGCAAAAGGGGCACAGAGACCTCAATGTCAGCATCACCGTTTACCTTCAACACCACGTCATTGTTTAAATCAGCCATCACCGGCAGAGATTAAAGATGATAATAAAGCTAGGAAATGGAGTGAACAAAATGTTGTGTTATGTCAAAGAATGTTTTGTCTCCTAGACCGTCTGCGAAATCCAACCTCCAGAGAGCAACGCCAATTTGATTATGATATAGCTCTCTGGGAGATTTGCAATTTTTCGCATATCGGAAAGGAGCTTAACAAAACATTTGGTACACATTCTCATTTATATATCATCCACTACGTACTATTTTTGTCTTACACAGAATGTATGGATGAAATTCGGAAACTGTGAAATTGGAAGAAGTTTGTGTATGTGGGTGTTAGTTGTGATCTGAGAAGAGCATTAAAATCTCGTCCAACCACAAACCGCAAATTTAGAAAGAGACAGGAATTAGGCTTTTGAATAAACAATCTTTGTGTAGTTTTGTTCATGGTACAGAGAGGATCACGTGACGTATATAGATAAGAACTCTATAATTATTACTACATGCGACAAACTATCTTTTATGACAACATTTCTATCCGCTATTTCTTTGCCTGAAGTCTGAATTTCCAATATCAAACACATTTTCGCACTCAAGACTCATAATAATTAATAAGTTTATTTGATATGTGTCAACTCTCAAGACATCCAACCTACCCTTTGTGATTTTTTCATACGCAGTTTTGTTTTCCTCTGATCCAATTATCACTATCTTGATATTTTCACGGTTAAATTAATCTCATCTCCCCCTTCAACTATTAGTAATTTTTAAATAGGTACGTACTTTAATATCCTCCGTTCTAAGATGAACTTATTAAAAGTAATTTTTCGAAGATTAGTGGTCCAGACGTAAAACAAGTGGATATTTCACACTTATAATATAATTATATAAAAAAAAAATTCTTTGTTCTTTTTTATAAGATTTAGTTATCTAATTTATTAAGATTAAAGAAAGTGATTAATTTAGTTGATAGAATAAATTTATCTTGAATTTATAACTTTTTCTAAAATTATCATTATCATTAATACTTTTTTTCTTTTGTCAATATTTTTTTTTTAAATCAGATATATTTAATCTTAAAATAATTAATACAAAAAATATTATAAAGTATATTTTATAAAAAAAAATAATTATCATTTTAAACTTACATCTTATAAATAGAAATGAAGTATTATTCTAACTATAAGTAACAATTGATGATGAAATTTAGGTTTTTTCTTCTTCAATGGAAAGGAAGAAAACATTTTCATTTATCTTCCCTGCTCTTCTCTTTTTTACTTCATTAACAAAAAGAGGCGTGTGCTTAAAATTTAACGATCACGGATTCTAACGAAAACCAAGCATGCACAGCTACACGATCAGTACATTATCCTGTTTCAGCAACAAAACAAAAAAAATAGTGCATTATCCTCGTGTATTAGTGCATAGCATTCATGTGATCGATTCTGATAAATATTTTGACCCATGCAATGTCAACAATTCAGCCATGTCTGATCTTATCCGCTCTTGACGAGTCACTGCAAAATTTTGTAGATAAACTTTTTAGTATTCAATTTCACCTTTAATCATCAACTCCTGATAAAAAAAAATGTTTAGTAGCCCATGTTTCCCTTGAATACTTCGCATTCTTGTTGTGAAGTTACAAACCTGTCATATAACCCATCATCTTAATTCATAGGATTCAGCACACCACGTATTATTATCGAACAACAAATAATAATTTCTGTCTCTTCGTTAGTAATTAGCATTTAGCAACATAATTAATCAAAATATTAAATATTCGTCTTTCTTAATATATCGTTCTCTCAATTAATAATTACCAGCTAAATCTATATATCTCCAAATAACAACCAACCCGGAAATTTTTATGAATTAAAAATTTTATTTTTTGTGACAAAATTTTATTTTTTATGACAAAATTTTAGTCGATAATTAAAAATGAGACATTTAAACAAATGAGAATATGCAATACATGACATCAAGTCATCAATTGCGCATACATGAGTTTTGGATAAATCCTTTCGCATGAAATTCATCTCCTAGCATTATCCTGAGATATTCACTTATATTTCTATGGATTGTTATTTTGGTGTCAAAGGAATAAGTAAAGGTTTGCTTCAGCTCATTCTTTTTTAACTTTTTGGGGAAAAAATAATTATTTTTTAGAATAAGGGTAATGCTGAAATTAACAATCATGGAGCTCCAAACTAGAACACAAAAAACATTATGACTTATTGACATAATTTAAGGTTTGTCATATTCTTATTGTATAAAACCATAATCATACATCTCTTATAAATAAAAATTATTAATAACTTTAATTAAGCTTGTGTTTAAATTTTAATATACAGGATCGTGTAAAAACTTCTCCATTACATATCGTCGGTATGAACTAAGAAGCATATTGAACATATTTCCTATTATATTTGTGTTAATTAACAACGTCAACTCTATTCTTGGGCCGATCAATGATGAACCAAATTTTAGTGTTTTCTGGCCTAATACACTCCGTAACAGTATAACACTATCTCAATTCCACCACCAGGACCGATCTAGCTTATGAGTTGGGGTGGCAGGGTTCTCCCTTAAATTTTTCTATTAAAATATTAATATACTTTTAATATTTATTTATAGTCCTTGTTATATAGTTTATAATGTTTGTTAATTATTTTCATTTGTAATTCATGCATTAGTACTTGTTTATAAGGTGATTAAAGTCATTGTTCTTCACTAAAATGAGAAATACAATTAAACCATATGCATTTTGTAGAAAATATTTTAGTCTATATTGTAACAGCTCATGTTCAAAAATCTCAAACTCAATACTTATATTTAAACTAACTTTCATGTTGTCATCATGGTCTTTTGAAATCTCATCGCAAGTTACAATAAACTTCTTTCATTGTTCTATTCAATTCAGAACACTAATTTGATCTGGCTATTTATTTGTTCCTTTAGATTATGATTTATAATTGTTTATTTCTTTAATTTTTTTTTTACAAAAAAAATTTCAGGGGCACACCACTAAGTGTGGAGACATAAATAAATTTTCCTGGATCTACCACTAGTGTCCCCCCTTAATTATTTTCTGGATCTGCCATTGAACACGACTGACCCTTCCATTGATACCAAAATTTTATTGATATCGCCTTTGAAGAAAGAGTCAATGAAGTGATCATATGTGTTTAAATTGTATGGTATGGTATGAATGTAACTAAATTTGCTACATCAACGTAGTAAATGTAGTTAAATGCATGCCACGTAATTTTTTTTTTGTATTTCTTTATTTTGGATGGACAAAAGTTCAATAAAACCTCTTTACTTTATATTACAAATTATTTTTAAATATGATATTTAATAATTTTAATATTCATAAATACAAATGAATGAAATAGATCTTCTCAAGTTTTTTTTTATCCGTAATATTGAATGAGAACTGTGTCCATAAATGCATCCATAATAACCAATAAATGAATATGCATAAATTAAAACTCATTAACAACATCATTACAACCAATTTTTATTTTTCAATACTTAAGAATAAATGTGCATTTAAAATGTGCTTCTTATTAAATGTCTCATTAACTAATTAAATGTATTACATAAATAAAAAAAATGAAATTATTTGAAGTTCTCTTAGTTTGAGCGGATAAAAGTGCATAAAAAATCTTTATTTTAATAAAAGATAAATGATTAGGATAAATATTATTCAGTTCAGTCCCTTGCTTTCGTAATTTGGCAATAACACGAAAAGAAATTTAGTCGTGTTGTTTCATAAGGCGGCGAATTCTAATTTACTTATAATCTATCCTAATAAAAGAAATAGAGTAATGCTATATTTATAATAATTTTTTACAATGTTTTAATGACATTTTCCTTATTTCTCAATAATCTTATGCCACGATTTGTTGTCTTCTTCTCGCTTTTATTTTAAGAGTATATTGCAAGTTTTTTAGTTTATGAATTGCGCACTATCCAAAAGTATATACCAAGTCTCTTTTTTTCTTGTGTGAGAATCAAAACATATAGAAGGATATATATTGTTGCATGGATAAGGAGAAATTGTATTTTTCACTTCCTCTAGCTATATTACATGGTTATGCATTACCAAAAAAACATTACATATATGGTTATTCTTTGGTACACTAAACCAGTGATTCTTCCTTACATTTTAACCCTAATACATGGTGAACTTGAAGATAAGAAAATGAAGAAGCAAAAGGAACATTCTTGCATTTGCTGTTGTATCACTCAGCTTCACCACCTTTGAGGAAAGATGCACTCTTGGTGATTTCACGCACTGGCCTGTTTGTGTACCTGATGAAATTATAGACCCATGTACCAGCCACAGCTCCAAGAGTTGGTGACACCAAATATATCCATATTCCTCTGTACTCATGGTGCACAATAGCAGGCCCTAAACTTCTTGCTGGATTCATTGATGCTCCTGTGATTGGCCTGTCAAATTTAATTAATAACTAATTTAAGTACTCCAAAGTGAGTTCCAAGTTTCCCAAGGTGCAATATCTTAATTTTAATTTATTGAATAATAATGTAAGCAATATTGTTCATGTTAAAAGCATGCAATGGAATGGTATAATCAATTAGGTTTTAAGATAAGTTTATACCCGGAAAACATCACATTTAGCAGCACCGTAGACCCAACTGCAAGCCCTGCCAACTCACCAATCTGCAGGATTTTAAAATAAAATAACTTTAATTAACAAAAGTTATGAAATAGTGTGGAAGAATATTCAAATATATATGCATGTGTTGTGTTGTAAACTTCTAGCACGTATTCCAAGTGATTCGACACGTACTAATATACTTATGCAGTTAGTCAATTTAAGTGACCATTTTTTTTTTTATGTGGAAAGGCCAAAGAGTTTGGCAAGATATGCCAATGCCAACCCTATTTGCTAAATTCAAAATGTTCAACAAAAATTAAGACACAACCATCATCAAACAAGCAATTTTATTTTTTTTCCTTTTGAACAAGAACGTGAAAGATTACCGCTCTGTTATCGGTGGCAACACCAGAAATGACGAACATGAGATAAAAAGTGATTATGAATTCGACCACAAAAGACTGCAAGTCAGAACCGGAAGGGAGTGTTCCTGCGAAATGGTCATTCTTGCCATTGAATATAAGTCTAAGAGTTCCACTAGCAAGTGTGGCTCCAACGACCTGAGCTATCACATAAGCTGGTACCTAAAACATATATAAAATGAAAGAAAGTTCGATAATTAGAGACAAACTGAGACCATATTTGACCAAATGAGCATATAATAATATAGCAGCTGAAGCAAAAACAGAGTAAAAGAGGGTGTAATTGGTTAACTAATTAACACTCTCACCTGCTTCAGTGGAAACCTTTTGGTGGTAGCATGAGCAATGGTGACAGCAGGGTTGAAATGAGCACCAGAGATGTGACCAAGTGAGTAAACCAAAACCATAACAGTGAGACCCCAAACAATTGCAATCCCAGGTAGTGTAACCACTTTGTCCTTGTCAAGGTTCACCACCACCGAAGCACACCCTGCAAATATCAAGAAGTACGTCCCCACCACCTCTGCTACCAACTATATTCAACAAACAGCCAAACCATTATAAATTTCCAGCTCAACATAATTATTCCAAAAGTTTGGAATCATTATAAATTTCATGGATTCTGAAGTCAACTAATTGAAACAAGAAGAAGAAAGTGAGATTTTATAGTATACATCAAATGATCTAAGAAAAATTAAAATTAGAGACGAAACAATTTACATGTAATTTTTTAAAAAAAAGTTGTCACTAGGAAACCATATACTTATGATTTTACTGTTAATTTACAAAAAACTTTTCAATCTGTTTTCTATTTGTAAGTATTTGTACAACAAATAATGAAAAAAAACTTTTTAGTAAACAGAAAACATGTTGAAAACAAGATGGCCATTTTGTAAATTAAGAGTGAAAACAGGAAATGAAACTGGTCCTCAAAAATTTGACACAATCATTAGTAACAAAAAAGCAACTTTTGTCACTAAATTTGGTCGCTAATACTTTTCTGTGTGAAATGCTGAATGAAATCCATATGGGGTTGGAAACTAAACAAGAGCACTTGAATGAGTTGTGGACAAAGAAAAGAAAAAATTAGGATTTAGGGGGGAGAGAGAGAGACCTTCTGCAGAAGAGGTACACAGTCTTGGTTGGCTGAGTCATCACACTTCTTGGGGGTATCACCGTTTACATTTAAAGCCACTTGGTGGCTTCCATTGTTTGCAGAATTATCGGCCACCACAGACATGGTCTTTGGAAAAAGCTAAAGAGATGAGGGAATGAAAAGGAAAAGGGTGTCTTGCTTTGTTAAAGAAAAATGCTATGCTAGCTTTGTTTCAAAGACCACAAGTGATGGAGAAGCGAGGGAGCAACTCCAATTTATGGGCACCAAAAAGTCGTAAAAGGGTAAGAGTCAGGGAGCATACAGAGAGAGATATTCAGAGTATGGACTTTTATCAATTTTCTCCACGGGAGGTTGAGACCAAACAACCACTTTTAATGTCTCCACATATTTTTTTGGTACATACGTCTTTTAAAATTCTTACTTCTCACCGAATATATTGTTCTACCTTACATGTATATTGTAATTTTTAGAGAAAATTATTATCTTAGAGTATATAATAGGATATGTTAATGGAAAGTGTAATAGTTGTAGCTTGTGAGTTGTGCATTGAGGAAAAGCATTGAAAGCTTGTCCAACTACCCACCGGATATGCAGACGGGGGCATCAATGTGCAATAGCACTTTAACATTTATTTTCGACGAGATTTAGGCTTATTTTTTGGTCTATATGTTCCTATTTTGTCGACTGTTTTAATTGGAAAATTGAATTAGCGAAGCCAAAATTGAAAGCTAACAAACTAAACTAGGCCTTTGAATAATTTTGGGTCGCGATAAAAGGGGGATAAGATCTCGTGAACTATAGGAACTCTAATTTAGTACAATAGGAACTCTAGTTATAGTAATATCAAGAAACCGTATATTAGAATTCCAATTTTCGCTCTTTTGTGTTTTTTATGGCTGCCATACGCACACCATTCTGAAAAACGTCTCCTCTATATTTTTGTTTAATATCATTTACGTATATTACTTTTATAAAACTAAAATAAGATGATAAATGAACCTTTTTGTTGTTATAAACTAAAATAGTATGAAACATTCTTTGAAACGTTGCGTCAGAACTCGGAAGCGCGTTACTCTTAAATATAACCCATCGTGACAAAATGTTGCGTCAACAAAAGTCAGTTAAGCCTACAAAAATCTAGTCTATTTATTTTATCAATAAAATAACGTGTTAACCCATCATGACCATTTAATGTTATATCCCATGGAGAGAACATGCTACATATAAAATCATTCATAAACATTGATAAAAAAAAAAAATCATTCATAAACATTATGTAATAATATCTCTTTTTCAATATATCCTTAGACAGAAATGTCGTTTACAAATTAATCATTTGGTTATCAAATAATTTGTAAGCGTTTGATTAAAAACATGTTAGCATTTAGTATCTATGTGTTTTTTAAAAATAAATAATAAAATCTATCATTTTTATTCTTTTTTTGTTTGCATAACTAAAATTATTGAATATTTTTAAATAAAATTAAAACATGGAATTTTAATTTTCAATCTAAAATGAATAAACTAAATTAGATAATATTATGTATATTAGTCAATACGTATAAAAAATATATTTTTAAAGATATAGTTATAGAAAATGGTCTATTTATGTTTTATAAAAATTGAGAAATTTTCACCCGAAATTAAGTGTTTGTTATTGTTATTTTAACGCGAGGTAAATTTTACGGAGTTTTCGAACATTTTTTTCTTTCTTTCTAGTTTAGAGGAATTTCACTTCTAAATTAAAGGGTATAGGAACGATAAATAGATACGTTCGTCATGTCCCTACTTACGTCCGTAGTTGATGGGTTGGTTCGAGTAGATAGCTTTATATTTAATAAGCCGTAATTAAATAGGTTGGTCTATTTATTATTTCTTATTTTTTAAAAAATATATCAAAAAATTTAAAACACTATTTTTTGTTGTTGCAGAATAACGTCTTGGTTATGTGAAAGTGTTAAGTTTTGCTATGAAAATGATTCATCAATAAATATGATGAATACTTACTTCACACTTATAAAGTAGTGGAAAAAATATATTAACAGTAACTTCTTCAATTTGTAAATCGCATGCTCAATCCATTTAATGTGCGAATTCTACTAATCAACTTTGATAAAGTTATGAATAAACGAATCGTTTAATTTTAAACTAATAAGACTCGTAATTTTAGGAACTTTACGGGTCTAACTTGCGGGCCAGGTGGATATATCCAACCCTAAAGTTATAAGTTATCAAAGGCTTACGTCAAATTCGATGGCTGAACTTCATTACTTCATTACTTCATTGCAACGCACGTGACATGTGGAAACCCTTCTTTCCGTAATGTGAAAAATAGGATGTGAATCTGAATAGATCATACAGGGTGGGATAACTTTTACAAAGGAAGACCCCCTTTTCATCAAAAAAAGAAAAGTTGTAAAATTCATATAACTGGATTACGATCCTGTTTAATAAATAAATCTAGAAGATCCAAAACATAAAAGGTTATTTATTTTTAATGAAAATACAACGCGAAGACTTTAAGTGAGCATTGGATGTAGATTGCATCATTTCCATGCATGGTCCTACAGTTTTATAACTTATTTGAATTATAAGAAATTAATCTCAATATATATAAAATGTTAAAATCTGTGCAGCCATATGCCATGTGTTGGCTAGACAGTATTACAATATAATTTTTGTATTTGTTTTTTTACTCTTTCTCTATCTGTTTATTTTTTTTACTGGCTTTTTTTTTTATTTACCGTGCAAAGCACGGGCACTGCACGCTAGGATTTTAATATTCCTGCAACTTGGTAACTACTGATGAATCGTCTAAAGTTTCATAAATACATGTTTGTATAACACTAGCATTTTTTTCTTATACCATCGTAATTAAGAAGTTTTCCAGTATAAACTTAATATATGTTCTCAATTGAAATATACTCTATAACACTAATAAGTATGAAATAGTGTATAAGTATTTATAAATATACATGTAACTAATGTTGAGAAATATATAATTTAAAATATTGTTTTACTAATAATATAAACATAAATTACAATATAAAATTAAAAGTATTTAATAGTTTAAATTTCAAATATTAAAATTAACTCAATTAATGAAATATTTTATTAATAATCATTTATAATAAACATCTCTTTATACTTAATATTAATTAAAAATGTGAGTAATTGATTAAAATAATTAAGGAAATTAAAATATCCTTTGATTCAATAATTAATTAAAAGAAACAAAATATTAATTGAATTTGATATATATATATATATATATATATATATATATATATATATATATATAATCTCATGAGAAACATGTTATAAAATAAGGAAGACACATTATATATTGTCTGAGAAAAGGAACACGTGCAAGTTGTATCGTTTCTAAGATCGAGAATTTGAACTTATAATATATACTACATAAGATGTCATGTGTGTATATAATATCTTATCCACTGATGAGAGTAGTAAAACAGAGATAAAAAATCTAAATTACACAATCTGAGTACATGGTTAAAATTAAAATTACTTAAACTTAAGTAAAATGATTTTGATTATCATTTAATGATTGTATGGTGAAAATTAACTTTTTTGACCTGTTGTTAAGCACACACACAGGTAAAACATGTTTTTGATTTTTTAAAATATTTTGATTTTCGATTTTACTCCTTACAAAAATTTAATATTTTTTTACTCTCAACATTTACCAAAAGCAATGTAGTTTTATTGTCCCAGATTTATTTTCTATTTCTGTAATTATATGTTTCAAAAATAAAATAACTTATGTAAAATAGAATAACTTATGTAAAATTAGATTAAATATGTAAAATAAAATAATTTATGAAATTTTAAATCAATACTTTTAATCCTTACCGTCATATAACACTTGTCAATTGTTTATGCGTTTAACGATAATCTCATGTGATGAGGATACTCAAAATACATATGTTATATCATTTTAATATATATATATATATATATATATATGACATTTAAAATAATTATTGACCCTTAACATAAATGTTATTTATTTGTCTTAAGATGAAGGTTAAGGATTAAAAATAATGATTTCAAATTTTAGAGAGATAAAAACCAAGGAAAAAATTACAGGAATTAAAACTAAATTTTGTTCATTTTGCACCATAGGAGGAAGGGAACCACAGATAATAATTTCAAATTCAGAAAAGAAAAGAAGAAAAAAAATATATATATATATATGGGATAAAAGATAAAAATTTAAAATATTTTAAAAGGGTATGACTACAAGGTTACACATACATAGCATTGTAACATGTAACTGGGTGTGATTGAACTATGACATCAGCTTTTATAGAAAAGAAGTGTGTGATTTTTTATTATTGTTTTTTTAGATAAAAGATATTTTTGTCCACAAAAGTATAATGCGATAACAATTTAATTTTGAAAAGAAAATTTCTGATTTAATTTTTAAATATATAAAACATACAATAATTATATTATGTTATTTAATTTCTGTAAACTATATATTTATTATTATATTGTAGTATTTAAGAATTAATTTAATATTAAGTTATAAAGTTGCTAATTTAATATTAAATTTCATATCAAAATACAATTATTACAATTTTTTACCTATTCAAAACACAAAATCAAAGTTTTCTTTCTTTTTTAAAGAATAAATTGTTACATCATTACACTTTTAGAACAAAAGTGGACAATTTTTTTTAATTGGGAATTATCTGTTTGACTTGGTCACAGCGGTAGGGTCATCAAATTAATATGAACTGAATCTTTGGAGTTCGGAGAGTGACAAGAACTCTTTCACACTAGAATCGCACAACAAACTATTTTTTTATGCCTTATTTTGATTATTAGTCAAATATAGAGAAAAAAAGAAAGAAAAAAATTAAAATTTATAATAAAAATTTGTATTTAAATAAATATAAAAAGCAAAAGATAATTCTTCCATCACTTATTTGGATATATAAAAAAATGAAAATAAATAAATAAATTATATGAAAAATAGTTTTATTTTAAATACAATAAATTAAAGTAAATGACACTAACTATATATATATATATATAACCTTCCTTATTAGTTATTTAAAAAATAATTTTATAAAGACTAAAAAACAATATATTATACATGAGCAATAACATATTTCTTTTTCTTTAAAGAATTTAAGTAAGATAGTTAAATAGAATGTATAAATTATTGTAAACTCTTTGATATATATAGTCATTGATTTATATGGATAAAAAAAAAATTAAATGACAATACTTTTTACTTATCTTAAATGAATATGTATCTTTTGTACTCAATATTAATAATTGTTTAGAAATAACTATAAATAAATGAGTAAATTACATTAACTATTTTTAAAAAATTAAAAATACACCATTTTTTATTACTTTTGTCTGCTCTTACATTAACTCCTTCTTAATGATGACCAAGTGTTACTGGCGTGCGTGCAAATGTTAACAAGACTAATTTCTGATCAACTAGGATTGATCGATTCTTCTTCTTTTCATTCTATTCTGAAAATTTCAGAAATAAACTTTGTAAAATAAAAACTTTCAAGGTTGATTCTTATATATATATATATATATATATATATAGAGAGAGAGAGAGAGAGAGAGAGAGAGAGAGAGAGATAAAGGTTGATTCTTTTAATAATATAAAAACACAGTAGTGCATTTCTGATATTGATTGTTCAGTAATTTTCAATTCAATCAGAAACATAGAAGTCTAAGTGTTTAAAGCAATAGAGATATGAGTTCAATGCGCATGCAAAGTTTTTCCAACCTCCCACTGTGAGAACCACCATTTCAACGCCAGGCTCAATTAGATGTCCACGAAGCATTTATTCTTACATTGACTTACTTTCACTACATGCATTCTGGACCGTTCGGATATTGTTGTACATGTATATATAATTGCCAGAGTCATTATAGCAAAAGCTTCTCCAAAATATCCACGAACGTACTAATAATATTATCATATTTATTTACTATAATTTAATTTAAAGTGTATTATAGCAAAAGCTTCTCCAAAGTATAATTTAATTTATTAAATAATTTGAGGGGCATGTATACTCTTAGTTAGTTTTTTTGGTGAACTACTTAGTTACGTTCATACATGTTCAGATCAGAATATAAAAATTAAGATACATCTTTAGATTAATTTTTTGATATATATAGTTTTTGAGTTTTTTTGGTACAGACATATTTAAATTAGTTTATTTTAAATAAATGATTTTTATCAAACAGTTACCATTCATTCACTTAATTTTTTTATATAAAAAAATGTACAAGGATTAACCTGGTGGTGGGAGGAATATTGAAGTAAATGCATAAATATTTAGGTTCAATTGTCATAACTGTTTTTAACACCAAAAACTAAAAAGTCATATTAAAAGAATTTGTCCTCTTTAGTTGTTGGGTATAATTCGCTCTAGTTAATTTGTCTCATAAATACTTGACTAGTTGGTGAGCGTGAGACTTTGAAACGAGTTTTACCCATGAATCATGGATAGAAGACTTACTAGAAGTTTGGTATTTGGAATTTGGAGTACTGTAATGGTACTTGATTGGCGGGAAAAAGACCCTTGGGACTGTTTCATTTTGCAGAAATTCTCACTCTTGCTATTCACTTTATGCTCCTTTTGCTTTTTGGAAATTGGGTAAAGGCAATTGTTTTGAAGGACGACCGTTAATAGTTAAATAATTTAAAGATTTATATATTATCAAACTCATGGGTCAAATGACATAAATTCTTTCAAAATCTAATTAGATGTTTCGAGTTTAAATTTAAATATACAAATGTATAAAAAATATTTTATTATTCATAATGATTTTATTTATTTCGTATAAATGAATATGTGGTCTAGATAAAAAATAAAAATAAAGATTTAATTATATTTTTGTTTTTTTATATAGTTTGGGTTATATGTAATTTTATTTTACTTTAATTTTTGTATTCAATTAAATTTATTTACTTTTAAAATTAAGAAAAATTTTCCATTAATAAATTACATTTTATCTGAAATTCTCAAGTTCTCATATTTTATTTCAATATTTAAGAATTTATTATGATAGTTTGAAATATTAATTAATTTTAAATTTAGAAGTTATAAAATTGGTAAAAAAAAATAATTATATATGAATGGTTTTGTAGGATGTAATAATAGAGTTTGAAAAGGAAAAAAAACTATATATGAATTATGCTACTGGTAAAGAAATTAGTTTTTATTGTCACTTCTCATTATTTATCGCCATTCCTTTTTTATTGAATGAAAATTATTAAAAAGAGAATAAAAGTCTCTAGGAAAACAAATTTGAGCTACATCAGTTGTTAGCGTAAGTACAACGAAGCTAGGAGCAAAATCAAAAATATGAAAATCATAATCTGCCATTAAGGCATTAATTACTTTTTTATACAACATGGTTTCATACAACATGCTCAGAATTGTTATGGATATTTTTTTCAATCCTTTTTAACTACTCTTGTCTTTAATTACTTTTCTCAAATATCCTTAATTTGTGTTATATTTGTACGCGCGTATTCTATTGACACCTTTACATTAGTTGAAAAGAAGTGTAATAACACTAAAGTGATGATAAACACTCCCTATATAGTGTCAAACGTTCATCTAATAAAAAAAGAGATTATTAAAATATTTTTCCAAAAAATAATAAATAACTCTTAAGGCCTTAACTAGCAAATTAAACAATATCATATAAACTGAAACTAAACATTCTGAAGTAAAAAAAAAAAAAAAATAACGATTGCCAATTAAAAAACTGAATAAGTTGTGTGTCCTATAACTCAAACGCTAGTATGTGTGTGTGTATATATATATATATATATATATATATATATATATATATATATTAGTTAGTGACAATATATTAGTTACTTTTCCTTAATGAATTCATATGATTTGTAAATATTTGCTCGATTGAATCTTATAAAATAGAAGGCTACAACTTTTATAAGTTATATGATATGATTAAAGTTGTTATTAGTTAGTTGTTACCTCGGATTCTTGTTCGGTCAAAACTCCAAAATACATACATTACTTATGAGAAAATGATTGTTTGAATTTTCAATAGCTATAGGACGTTTAATTTCAAATCATAAGGACTTTTGTCGCGCTTTGAATTTTTCAACAAAGAAACTATATTACAAGCCTAATTTAACGCATTCACTCCGTCAACTAATTGTAATCATAGGATGGAAATTGGACTGATCATATTTTATCTTCTAAATTACACTTCAAATATACATCTGAAATTTGAACAGTCCAACCTTACTAGTTCATGACTTTGTTTAACACTTTATCTTTAATATTATAAGCATGTATCCAGTAAAAGAAAAAAGAAATAAATATTTAAGTTATTTTAAATTACTTTTTGTTTGGTGGCAACGATTTTGAGAGGAGGAGTGCAAACAAAAAGTGGTTTGAATGTTTGATATGATGGAGATTATATAAGGTGGAATTAATTTGGGTTTAGTGGGTTCCAAATTAAAATTTGTATCCTTAATGTGATGTTCATGCACGTGAGTAAAGGTGAGCAATGTACATATTTAAGTTTGTGTCCTTTTTTTTGTCTGTTATAACTAACAAAAAGCTGGTAAAAAAATCAAATAGGCACACATGTTGACTAGGTATAACAATATTTTTATTATTTTATTTCTCACATATTTCTTTCAAGCCAAATAATCTAATATCTTATTATTTTATTTTCACACTACTTTTTTTTTCTCTAATTATCTATATGTTTTCACATATTTTATTTATGATCTTCTTATAACCAAATAAAGTGTAAGAAAATTAGAACTTTTTACGTGTTTCTTCAAAAGTTATTCACACATTAGTTATACAAGCACCCAAAACTCATACTCTGACACAACTTTTAATATATTTAAAAAATTTATCTAAATTATATATCACTTACTGTTATTTTAGAATTTTTAAATTTTTACTTAAATTCAGAAGAAATTAATGCTGCATAAAATTTTGTTGTAAAAGTTGGTAGTGGTCGGGTTATGGATGTTGCACGCCAATACGCCATCATATTACTTAGCAATTCCTTTCACATTTCTTTCTTAAACATAGTGATTGCATGAGTCATTAGTGATGTATTGCTTATGAGAATAAAATGTCTCACTGACTCACGTTGTCCACGGGCAAGATATATATAAAAAAGTTATAGTATTATATTATTTAATACACTTTTTAAAAAAAATTATTGACTAAAATTTAATAAAAATTATATATATAATTTTACGAGTTCCATTTCATATTTAATAAGCTCATTTATAGATAGAGTTTTTAATTTTTACAGGAACTATAGATAGATCGAGTTGATATATATAGGTTTAATTTTCTTTAAATAATATTTTGAGCCTTTAAAAGAAACTATCATAGAGAGTATCAGCTCTATCATTTGTCAACGTGCTTGTTTTAGAAAAACAAAGGAAATAGCTGATATACTGATAGAGGTTTGTGCATCTATTTGCGTAGTTTTCAAATTGCAACCTCTACTGGCTTACACTAGACAAAGTTCTTGTTCATTTAATCAACAGCCTATGATTTTGATCATGAATTAAATATATTTTTCAGCATATATATGTTGCAAACTAACTTCTTTATTTACATAAGAGAATAAATGTTAAAAAATCTAGTAGCTATTTTTAAAGTTAAAAAATACCATTTTAAATTAAATACCACAAACTTTTTGAGTTGGTCGCGAAGCAATTATTTTGTAAAAATAAAATTACACGTAGGCATGTAAGCCAAACTATAGACCAATTTCCAAATTCAGTACGGAAATAATCAACTCATTAAATGACTATCAATTAATTTATGCGGAAATAGGAAAATTTCTTTTAAATTAAAGTAAAGAACTAGTATTTTTAGGATATTCATTAAAAAACTAAATAATAAAATATTTAATGTGAAGATTATAAGAAAGGGTAAAAAAATTATGTACAATATAATTTTACACATTTTAATAAATAAAAAATCACCTTTTATTTATTTAATCAATGATATAAGGACACTAATTAGTATTTATCTAAAGTAAATTCATTTTTTTCTTTAATTACTAATTTATCAAAGTAAATTTTTAATTTCTAACCATGTTGCAGATGTTTGTAACCTAAAAAAAATTATCTCTTGTAAAAAAATACTAATGATTCTAGACTGGAAAACTAGATTTTTAGTTTCCTTAGCTTTTTAATCAATAATCAATTTTCTTCGAACAATATTAAACAAAATAATATTTTTATAAATAATTTTTACTATAACAATTTTATTAACTAAATCAGTTTTATTTTTCTAAAAAATTCTATAACTTAATATTTGGTTTTTTAATAAACATTTTTTATTTTTAATATTTTATTTTAACGTTATTTTTAATATTTTCTTTTTGACGTTATTTTAAATAATGTTATTATCATGATGCAATTGAAGGAGAGAGAAAAACTTATAGAATAGGGATACGCATATAGTTATGATTCCTAAATTGCAAATGTATAATGTATTTACTAGTAGTGGCGGGTTTTTCATTATAAGTGGGGTGTAAGTGGGTATGCCTTATTTAGCTAATCTCAAATGACCCAAATCAACTTAAATAATTCAAATTGGATAACTTTTTTATTTGGATCAAATACGAATTGATTGTTAATTTGTATTAAATTATTATTATTAATATATGCAATATGTAATATATATTATAAAATTTAAAAAAAATTAAATATTATTAAATATTGATTACATAAACTTATCGACTTGAATTGAGTAAATATCAATGCATCCTTAACATTCAGGATCAAAACGACAAATATTTTATTGATTGAAGTCACTTCAAATGGGTTCATGGAATTTTTTTTGGATCTATTTATAAATAGTAAGTTTCATAATGTCTCGTTTGTTTTAGTTGAAAAAAATATTTTAAATTCATCCTCACCATCTTTATTGAAATTCCTTATCTCATATATAGTATGTTTAATTTCTCATTTTCAAAGATAAATAAGAGACAACAGAGTGAAGTAGGATGTGACATCATCACAAAAATTTATTTTTAATAAAAAATCTAACAAAAAGAAATTACGTTTGATTCATTTAATAAAAATTATAGCTTATAAAAACTATTACATTTTAAAAAATAATAAATAAAATGAAATGTTTTGACCTGTTGACCCAACTCAATCCAAACAATTAATAAATGGATTAATTTTTATTTTTTTCTTAGAAAATCTATCCAAATTACTTGTTCAAATTTGATTGAATTATATCATATATTTAATCTAATCCAATCCAAATCGATCCGCTTAGATCTCTATTTGATGTAAAAAATGAAAAATCAGGAAACAAATGAACTATTTATAAAATAGTTTAATTTTAATATTTAAGATGGCGTTATGGACTAGTACTCGTATGAATGCTATAAAATGTAGAGCTGTCGGTGGGAATTTTTTAATTAAAAGTGACAATAACTGAAATACGATTGTGTTGACTATTGAACATTCGGGAGACAAAAAAACAGACCGTTTAAATTGTAGACGCCGTTGACTCGGTAAAGTGTCCTTGCCTTGGCCCTTGGGTAATTGGGTTACTAAAATGGTAAGTTAGTTGGTCAGGTTGTGCTTTGTTACACAGAGTAATGATTATGTCCAAAATTGATAACAAATTTTCGTTCAGTAATCAACATGAATGGAATAAGTTGTGGAACTTCTCCATTTCACTTCGTCTTTATTCACATAATGTTTTACTACTTAGTAAATAATTATATTTTTTACAATATTCTCAATAATCCTTTCGGTAATTAAATAAAACAAATATCATTTCATAAAAAAATAAAAGGAATATTTCATTCTTTTTATGATCACAATATTTAAATTTTATGTGTGGATCATGACGAAGATGCGAAAGAGTGCTTTAGTGAACTTTCAACTTACGTAATTTGGCTATTAAAAATATATTGACGTTTTTGACTTGTGATCCTTGTTCTTAATTATTTACGAGTAAATAATTATTTTGTTCCTAAAAGTGTATTGTGCTCATAATTTTATTTTGAAAGATAAAAAAATAAAATTTAATTTTCAAAAGTGTAAAAAATAAGATAATTATGTCAAACAGGTAACTTTGATCTTTTAATATTAGAGAATTCGTTTACGTGACATATATGGATAAAAATGTCATGAAATTAATGTTCATATGTACATAAAAATTAAAGTTATTGATAAATATATTCATAGAATATGCAAATATAATTAGTTGATCTCAGCAACAACATACATGCACCAACAATAAATTAGACTTAAGAAATTTTTTATTTTGTTATTGTAAATATTTATTATAATGTATTATAATTATAATGTCAACTTATCACATAAGAATTAAAACTCAAGAGGAGACAAGATAAATGTAGATTTTCAAATAAAAATTAGTTTGTCAAATCTTAAATGCATCATTCACAAGTAGAAGAAAACAAACATAAGAAATCTAGCAACTAGAACTACAATATTTTTATAATTTTTCTAAGCTCAGTTAATGGATAACCTATATAATTATAACATATTATTATATTTGCAAACTTAGCTTGGAGAAGCTTTAATACATTATACTTTAATGATATAGGTGATTAGAGCTTAAGGCTCGGGGAAACTATAAAAACATTGTAATTCTAATAGTTAGATTTTTTATGTTTGTTTTCATCTACTTGTAAATGATCCATTTAAGATTTAACAAACTAATTTTTTATTTGAGAACTTACCCGTGCCTTGCATCTTCTTAAGTCTTGATTCTCTGTGACAAGTTGACATTATAATTATAATACATTATAATAAATATTTGCAATAATAAAACTAGAAACTTGTGAGTCTAATGTGTTGTTGGTACATTATCTTGTTATTGATACCAACTAATTATGTTTATATATTTCGTGAATATATTTGAAGTAAGTTGTATTTTTGAAGGACGAAAATGTCAATAAATTGTTAAATTTAGGAACGTGATTGTGAATAATTCTAATCCCTATGTCTATGTGAGTATCAATTTCATGATATTTTCATTCTGCATGTCACGTAGGTGAGATCCCTAACGTTAACGGAGAAAAGTAACGGTTTGACGGATTTATCTCACTATTTACACATTTAAGGACTAAATTTTATTTTTTTTTATCTTTTAATGATGGATTTATCAATGTTATACATTTTTAGAGATAAAAATGTCTATTTATCCAATTTTTATTTATTTGTCTATAACTTACCAACCTGAGGCTTGTTCTTTAATACTTTCATGAGTTTTCATCAAGTACACCTAGCTTAGCCAAATTATAATTTGTCTTCGGATTTTTCCCTAAACTTATACTTTAAGTTTGGACTTCAAAAATCGTCAGTTTAGTTTTATATTGTGTGAATTTATGCTTTTTTTCTTGATTTTTTTAGGTAAAACATTATCATGAATATCTTTTAACTCACTGTATCAAAGATTAATGTTATGTATAGGACGTGCTTGCAGTTGATCTAAGAAAATTTTACATATAGTATAAATGGAACATAGTTTCTTTTACTAAATAAATATTTTCACTTATGCAAAACTTTAGACCAATACCTTATCCCTTTCACGTTTTTTTTCTTGAGTTTCTAAAAGGAAATAAATATATTGTTATTTACTTTGTCAGAGCTTGTGCCGAGTTTAGTTTTAATATAATAATATTCGCCGTCTTTCACAATCTTAGAATACAAAAAATATAAAATAAAATAAAATTTAAAAATAAATATTATTTGATGTGAAACCCAAACCATAAAAAAGAATTCATTCTTACATTGTTTGTTATTTTGTCATTCCTTAATAGTTAATAATGATAAATTTAAAATAGATCCCTCTTTTATGTTAAATACACAATTACAATTTTAATTTTCTCTTTAATTTATGCAAAAATGTTATAATGTTCATTCGTATGATTAAATTAATCTAAATTTCTGATAAAAAATTAATCTAAATTTACTGCAATTTTCCTTCACAAGCTAGGCTCCAATTTTAATTACATATACCCGAAATCAACCCGGCGACAGGCCAATTCTACCCCATACCTAGCTATAATGAGAGTGCAAATTCTATCCCCCACCACCAGCTATATAATGAGTTAAATGATCAACATACAAACTAGTTTATGGTCTTGTCATCCATTCAGTCTCTGCAAGGAATTGACGCAGTCAATTGCTTGAAAAAAAAAAACACATTAGCATCCTCTGTAGTTAAAAAATAACCATAGGGAGATGTCAACCATGCAATTTTTTTTATCTTATAATAAAATAATAATTAAGTGTCATTGATTTTTATTTTGAAATTACAAAATATCTACCAATCTGATAGTGGTCAACAATAATTCAGGAAACTAATACAGCCTTCTTGGATCCCTGAACTCATTCTATATACATCAGCATATACACCATCTAGTGCTTTAGAATCAGAGTTTAGAAGACTCAATAGAAATCTTTAGTGCAATCCAAAGACTCAAAATCGTGAGCAATGGGAGGTATTTATGATCTTAATTTTTTCGCACTTAATCTAATTACTTATGTTGTTTATGTATAAGCATGATTAGATTATTTAGTTTTTTATTACCTCTTTTTTGCTTTTGTTTGATACTCATATATGTGAAATATTATTTTATTAAAATATGAACATTTTATTTGAACGTTTTAATTATTAAGAAGCTTTGAAATCATATGAAAATTGAGTTTCTAAGCTTTGTGTATATTAAAAAATGGATTTCGGTGTTGAAAAAGGCTAAAAAACCATTTGATTTTTAATTTGGGTCCGTAGGTCACAACTGAATCAAAGTGACCCAGTTAAAGGTTAAAGATGATGAACAATAATAATAATAATAATAATAATAATAATAATAATAATAATAATAATAATAATAAAGGGACATTTTTGTCTGGTTTCGAACCCACATCTTCCGACACTTTTAGAAAAATTCACATAAACCACTAGACTAATGCAACTTATATGATATTTATTCGCTTTTTTTGCATATTATACATTTCATGCGTTCCTGTTTAATTTTGAAATTTGTAGAATTTTGATTTGTTTTATGCATGAATATATTATGGAAGAGTTTATTCTATGCATATATATTAAATTAAATGCATAATATTATGTTTCAATTATGTAATTGTATATGAGAATTTTATTCATCATTATATTATATATTGATCTTGAAGTAAATAATATAATTTATTCTCATATAATTAAGTTTTATGTCTAAATGATCTTTATAATTTTAATTAATTATGGATTAGTCACATATTTATAATTTAATTAAAATTATATATTAAATTATTTAAAGATCATATAAGGAATTAGACATAATATTGTAATTTATTGTCTAAATAATAGTATGCATCAGGTGAGAAAGTGGCCAAAATGCCACAAATCAAAAAAAAAAAATTGTCAAAATGCCACACTCCAGAAACAATTTGCCAAACTGCCACGCCTCGTAATTCGCTGGCCACATCAGCGAATTACGTGGACTGACGTGGCGTTGCGTGAGTGGAGGGCATAATTCGCTGGAAGGGGGGGCGAATTAGGTATGCCACGTGACAAATTTTTCGTAATTGCGTAGAAGCTTCGGAAGGCCATAACTTTTGACTGGGACGTCCGATTGACGCGAAACCGGTGGCTACGGGCTCGAAATTGAGAGGAGAAGGCCTAGACAAGTCCCCTTTCCAAACAATTTTTCCAAAAGAAGCCTCTAAGTGCCTCAAAATTACGATTTAGTATTCGAACATCCAAAAAATTCATTTTTGTCTGCTTTTTTAATTATTTAATTATTTAATTTAATATTATTTTTTATTTTTTCAATTACTTCTCTGAATTTCGAGCGTTTTGACATATCATACGCTTCCATCGGACATTTCTATCAAAAAATATCACTATTCAAAGTTTATATGAAGTTTATATGTACTATCAATTAAACAGTGATATTTTTGGCTAGGAATGTCCGATGAAGGTGTATGATATGTCAAAACGCTCGAAATTCAGAGGAGTAATTGAAAAAATAAAAAATAACATTAAATTAAATAATTAAATAATTAAAAAAGCAGACAAAAATGAATTTTTTGGGTGTTTGAATACTAAATCGCAATTTTGAGGCACTTAGAGGCTTCTTTTGGGAAAATTTTTTGGGCAAGTCCCCAAAGGGGACTTGGTTAAGCCTTCTCCTCTCAATTTCAAGCGCGTGGCCACCGGTTTCGCGTCAATCGGACGTCCCAGTCAAAAGTTATGGCCTTCCGAAGCTTCTACGCAATTACGAAAAATTTGTCACGTGACATACCTAATTCGCCCCCCCTTCCAGCGAATTATGCCCTCCACTCACGCGACGCCACGTCAGTCCACGTAATTCGCTGATGTGGCCAGCGAATTGCGAGGCGTGGCAGTTTGACAAATTCTTTCTGAAGTGTGGCATTTTGACAATTTTTTTTTTGATTTGTGGCACTTTGGCCAATGTCTCTGCATCAGGTTGTATTTTTATTTATAAGATGATGCAAAGCGGATAAGTCGTTTTGATTTGAAGTTTAGAAAGAAACAGCTTGTAAATGGGTCATCCAAACACACGGTTATTCTTCAATCTCAGTCTGAATCCAGTTAATCATCAAATACATCTATAGCAAGGGCCCAGATATGAGAGCTCACCATCAGCTACTCCATTATTATGTGAATCATGATAAAGTACAATTATATTCTTACATATATGTGAATCAGACGTTAGTTTAGCAAAATTAATAGAATAAAAGTAGCCCCAAATTAAATGAGTGTGGTGACTAATTTACCAAGTCCATGCCCACAACATGATAGCTGGAAGAAGCAATATCCTTAGAGCGCATCAAAATTAAACAACTTGTTTACAGACCCTGATTATTCTTAGTTGTTTTTCTCTATTCAAATGAAGGTGTTTTCTTTGAGAAATTAAATTAGTTCAGATCCTGATCTCGTCGTGATCATCATCTATGTAAGGTAACCGTGATTTTCTCATGTTACATGTACGGTCTAGTGAAACTTTTGTATCTATTCCCTTCGTTATTAATTTCTGTAGGGTCCCATTTATTTAAACAAGAGAGAAATGTCAAATAGATACAAAACTTGCAGGTCACCTTGTCACGTAAATTCTGAATATTATAGTAGAGATCGATCCATTCCCAGTTTTCTGAGTTGCTATGCTATTCCATATTGAATTCCAACAGTAACATGTGCAGTTATTGGGCCACGACGCAGTGGCCCTGTCTATGAGGGACATAAATTATGGGCAAGAATCATAAGCAAAGTCATTGTACCTGTGTAGCACTAAAATCTTACAAGCAGTAGTAGCTGATTCTTAATAATTTAACTGCACGAAAACGATGTACGAAACATTTGTGTGTTTTTCTCAAGTTCTTTAACTCTTTTTTTTAACTCACTTTATCCAATGAAAGGCAGAAAAATCATATTCATATATTTTTTTACCATTTTCTTTTACCAAATGGCATTCCTGATACTTAAGATAACTCGACATATGCTCATTTGTTTAAACTTACAATAGATTGTATAACTAAGAGAGACAAAGAGAAAAAAAAAAGAGAAATTTAAATTTGAAATATAATAAATGATAAAGTAATGAAGAAATAGAAAAAATATATTATATATTATAAAAAAGTGATTCTTAAAAAAATGATTGCTTCTTAAAAAAACAAAAATTCTAAAAAAACAGTTTAAATAAACACAAAAAAAAGTATAAAAGTATTTATTTTAATTAAAAAGTGCTTTCAAATAAAATTTAAATACCAACAAATTGTTAATCCTACTCTTGATTTCCTTACTTGAAGTATTGGATTCGAATATTATGAATAGAAAAAATATGATTGAAATGAGAGAATTTCATTAAGAGTGGTCAATCAAGTTTCCTAATAAAATTAATTATCTAAAATATCAGAAAATAATTCATACTAATATGATTAAAAAAAATTGTAGAAACGCATATACTCTAAGTTATACTCTAACCAAAAACACAGAGGAAGGAAACCAAAATTATATGTTAAAAAAAGAAAATTATATTCTTTTTCGTAAATGTTTAAAAGTAAAATAAAAATAAAAATGATGTGTTGTTTTTATAATTATTAGCAAATTATATAAAAAAACATAAACTAAACACGACTTTAGACTTGATTTTTTCTATTTTATAGACAATAATGGTACAATCAGAATTGGAAGTTTGTCTGAAATATAAATCAAACTTATCATACACGCTAATATATTATTCTCATATAGTATTGTTTTGTTTTTTTAAAGAAATGATCATATAATGTTAAAAATTCTTACATTATTTATACATTCTAATTAAATTCAACATGCTTCTAACAATAATATAATTCCAATAAATTGTACTAGAAAATAATAAAGCAGCTGATAAGACAACTACACTTATTCAATAAGCACTCACCATTTAAATTTCTAGCACGGTGTCAAAAATAAACGGTTGAAACCTTTTCCCAACAGCTGTACTTTACATTTTTTTTAGTTTTCGATAAAACTCTGAAGTATGTTTATAAGTTTTGATTTTTTAGAAAATGGATGACACTTATAACAGAGCGTTCAATTAATTTATTTAAAAAAACAAATTTTTAATGTTAACAATTATTTTTTAACGTTATAAAAAACATAAAAATTATATTAATTTTCCAATTTAATCTTTTTCGAATTTACTAAAAAAATTAAGTGTAAAGCAAGAAAAGAAAAAAAGCAAGCAAATCGTCATGTGAAAGCATTCAAAGCAAGAAAGGACAAAAGGACTATGTGAGACAAAAAGACAAAATTAGTAACAACTAAAAACAAGGCATTTAAGATTCGACCTACTTTATTTGCCAACGCATTGTCATGGAATTGCGATTAATCCCATTATGGGTGTTTGAGGAAATGTCCGTAGAAATAATTTTGAACGAAATTAATTTAATAAAATTTATTATAATTAAAATTAACTTTAAAATGAATTAATTTCTTATCTGTACTAGTTTTGAATGTTTTTATCTAAAAGTAAGTTTAAAGTAAAACTAAATAATTTTAATTTAACAAAATTATTTAAAGCTATTTCAATTATAGATTTAGGACCACATGACCAAACATGTAAATATTTACCTAATACTTCCTGTGATCTGAAATATAAGGAAAAAATGTTACGTTAACTAAAAAAATTAATTAATTATATTTAATTGCATAATTTTAAATTAAAAATGTTTTTTTTTCAATTTACTATCACGTATAAGAAAAAGTGTTAATAAAAAAAAAAGATAAGAATGAGTCATTGAAACTAGTACTTCAATTAAATGAAAAATATTTTAACAATAATAACATAAATAAGATAAAATTAGTTTAAAAAAATATTTAAAACCAAGAAAAATGTTTTTTTCTTCTTCTTAGATTTGTGACCAAGGGGAGTATAACTTTAGTTGATAGTATAACATTGACTCAACGTGAAAGCAAAGCACTATTTGCATTTGGATATATTCCAACACTAACACTATGACTTGATCCATTTAAGCTTAGCCTACAACGGACCAATGTTAAATGGTGTTGTTATTCACACACTCCCTCTTTACTATTCATCCCTATTTTTAGATTTTTTTTCAAATACCTAAACACCCCTATTTTTTAGGGTGGGGGACTAAAATATGTATGTGCTTCTCTCTTTCTTTTCTTTTCAAACAAGAGAAATTATTTTCATGTGTGAATTTCATTATTCTTTTTTTATATTTATTTCTTAACCGATTTAACCCCATTCCAAAATGTAGAGAAAAAAGCACTCAATTTGTGTTGTTCCTCTATTCTACTTTTCCATCTTCACAGATTGGTGTATATCAAACATTAGGTGAATATTTGCAATGGTTTGAAAGTGTTTTTTAGCCAACATGCATTGATTTTATTATTTTTGTCTTAATCCTTTGATTCATTAGGAGAAAAAAATTTTGACTAATCTGGATTTCAACGACCAAGAATTATTTTCTCTAAAGATCAAACTTGGATATTATTCAAATGATTCAACCTTAACTTTAACACATTAATTATTTGTGTTCAATCACTTAGTTACATGTGGCAGGCTTCAGTGTGCCAAACTCAATTGACTATGCAAAAAAAAAAAAAAAAAACATTTCTTGGAATCACATGCAAGTTATATTGCCTTCAATTCTTGTCTACTAGGGAAGCAAACTGTGTAGTATGAATATTGATGGAGATAAATTGATCAATGGCTTTAAGATTTAGGACCGTGGTGCCCAAGATGTTGGTGTGCTTATATTATATGGCTACTTCTTGAATCTTTTTGCATGTTTTTTCTTTTCCTCACATACTTGGTTTATGATGAATTTTGCAGTTTCCCGTTTGATCAGGGATATAGTTCTAAAATGTCATGTTGGGTTGTTGGCTCTGCTTGAGACCAAAACCAGCGGTACTAAGGCAAATACGGTTATCAAGAATCTTGGAATAGATTCTTGGCATAAGGTGGATGCTTAGGCTTTGTTTGGGAGTTAGGAGGGGAAGGAAAG
The DNA here is from genome assembly GCA_007407185.1 of Glycine tomentella. NCBI lineage: Eukaryota > Viridiplantae > Streptophyta > Magnoliopsida > Fabales > Fabaceae > Glycine > Glycine tomentella. The sequence goes on from PYAF01004229.1 coordinate 1,011,844, forward strand.
GAAAGAGATTCAAGGGGAAGGGAGGGGAAGGAAAGGGAGGAAAATGAGGGAAGTTCCTTCCTCCTTATTTGGGAGTTAAAAATATATTAAGAGAGAGAAATTGAGATTTAATAAGATGTTAAATATGAAAATTATATAATTTAAATGTAAAAATATATTAAAAATATATTTTAATATATTTTGGAATTTGTAGTTAGGGTAAAATAGTAATTTTAATTACTTTTCCTTCTAAAAATCCCCAAATTGGGGGAACTACAATTTTTAGGCTTTGGAGGATTTTGGAGGAGTTTTAAAAATCCTCAAATCCTTTCCCTCAAAAATTAAAACTCTCAAACAAGAAGATGACACTATCTAAACCTTTCCCTTCCCTCCCTTCCCCTCCAAAATCCCTCTCCCAAACAAAGTCTTAGGGATTTTTTTTAAAGTTATTTAGGTAGTTTGGGATTTGCTTGTGTTAAAGGTAGATATGATTGGTTCTCATCCCCAATGTATCCACCTTGAGTACTCACCAACGGATGAATCCAGTTCTTTCTATACTTTTGTGATTTATGGAAGGTCCTACTTCGGTTGTTAGGGAGGGACTTTGGCAAGAGCTTTGTCACCTTGCTGAGACTTTGCAACGACCATTGGTAGTGCTAGGTGATTTTAATGCCTATTTAGATAAATCAGAAAAGTCAAGTGGGACTGCCCCTAACTGTGCCTCAATGAAGCAGTTCAAGTCTTGGTTGTGTACTTACCATTTGCACGACCTTGGTTTTAATTAAAGGGCCTCCCTTCCTAGTCTCATTATAAAGAGTTTTATTAATCATTTCAAACTACTTTATTTTATCTTTATCTATATAAAAACTCATCCATAATTAAAAATGACCTTATTCTGTAAGAGAATCAGCACGCGGAGTTAAAAGACAAGGTGCACATGAGATGCTAAGCTAGTTGAAGATTATACTACATTATTAGTTAATTAGAGGTGGTACAGTTTGGATTTGGCCAGGATTTGATTGCCCTCGGAAAGTCGAGCAGGCAGACAGAAGGGACAAAGTCATCGGTTTATTACATTATCTAATGCATTTTTCTATCTCAAATATAAAATTGGCGGAGTATACATGAATTATTTTTTTGTTTGTGAACCTAGTAAGCGGTATTCTCGTTTATTATGATATGGGGATTCCGGATTTCTGCAGTTAATAAGACTTTCTTTGGGAGTTAGGAAGGAAAGAGAAGGAAAAGAAAGAGATTCAAAGGGAAAGGAGGGGAAGGAAAGGGAGGAAAATGAGAAAAATTCATTCCTTTTTATTTGGGAGTTAAAAATATATTAAAAGAGAAAAATTGAGAGTTAATAAGATGTTAAATATGAAAATTATATAATTTAAATGTAAAAATATATTTTTAAATTTGTAGTTAGGGTATAATAGTAATTTTAATTACTTTTCATTCTAAAAACCCCCAAATTGGGGAATAACAAATTTTAGGTTTTGAAAGATTTCAGAGAAATTTTAAAAATCCTCAAATCCTTCTCCTCACAAATTAAAACTCCCAAACAAAAAAATGTCACCACCTAAATCTTTCCTTTCCCTCCATTTCCCTCTAAAATCTCTCTCCCAAACAAAACTAAAGTGGCTGCAAAAACCTACATCCAAAATCCCATGGTTTATATATTTTTTCTTATATTTTATTAACTTTTTTATAAATGTAAGAAAGAATTTAAGGTTACCATTTTGTGCACACGTTTTTTTGTTTTGCCTGCAGGGAATCCCATTCCGTCAGATTTTACCAGAAGATTTTGGGTTACCTGAGGCTGATATTTCAGTAAACTGCTATTGTCACTGCTTCTGCAAGGACAATATCTGCTATTTTGTGAAATGATATTTAGACACTCTCATTAACACATTAATTTTCTTCATATCTCTTTCTATCATGTCTGCATTTTTTAGTCAATTAACTTCTAGGTATGCAGAGATTATTTTCGTTGTTTAAACTAATTTGATACAGACGAAGCAGTTTGAGTTCCCTTCACTAGAATTAGTCACAACATTTATTAAGCTCGGTTCAGAAAAGGAACATACATGCTTATATCTATCTCTAAACATCAAAACTGAAAACGATGAACGCCAGTAATAAAGACATCATAGATTAGTAATACTATCCAAGCTGTGAATTAAACCACAAAAAAAATATGTCCCAACTCAATCTTTGCAACGGAAAGTATCTATAGTACAAGTAAACAACAAAATGAATACACCAGAATCATACGCTTAGACGTTCGAATATATTGCAATTAGGAATACAAGCTACTGAATGGATATTAGATACCGCACAGGTGCATCAACAAAAGAATGGACATAAATTACAAACAAGTGAACTGACACAAAATTGATATTCAGATACCTCAAATACCTTCCCTTTTCAGCATCTAATTATTCGTTCAGCGGACACAAAAATTGTCAATTTCGAATTACACTCGTTCAAACTAGAACAAGCAGCTGGAAATAAGAGGTTTTGAATCCAATAAAAAAAATTAACCCCAAAAATGAAAAATAGGATTGAATATCCAGAACCAAGAATGATTCGATTCTACTTAAAGACGAACGCACTAACTCAACAAAATACCACCATGACGCTGAATATGTAGTTAAAACAAGTATCAGCATATTACAAGGCATGCCCAAATAACCATCTATCTATTTTTTATTTTTTTTTCTAAATCCAATTAACACGGTTCATAACACAAAAAAAAAAACAAAAAACATAACCTTATTATAAGAAACAACTAAAAACACTAGCAAACCCTTAAACCAGATTGAACGGCCACATAACAACGAATCATTCATATTCATTCAGAGCGATTGGCGAACCTCTCAACCTTGTCATCGGTCAAATTGATACCAACCATGGCTTCCCCCAATCCACAACTAACCTCCGCCAAAACCTCAGGGTCGCTGTAGTGAGTCACAGCCTGAACAATCGCCCTCGCACGCTTCGCGGGATCACCGCTCTTGAAGACGCCGGAGCCGACGAAGACGCCGTCGCAGCCGAGCTGCATCATGAGCGCGGCGTCGGCGGGGGTGGCGACTCCTCCGGCGGCGAAGTGGACAACGGGGAGGCGGCCGAGCTGTTTTGTCTGCATGACGAGGTCGTAGGGCGCAGCGATGCTCTTGGCGAAGGTGAAGACCTCATCGTCGTCCATGTTGCGGAGAACCCTAATGTCGCTCATGACGGAACGCACGTGGCGAACGGCCTCGATGATGTTGCCGGTGCCGGCCTCGCCCTTGGTGCGGATCATGGCGGCGCCCTCGCGGATACGGCGGAGGGCCTCGCCGAGGTTGCGGCAGCCACAGACGAAGGGGATGCGGAAGTTGTGTTTGTTGATGTGGTTGGCGTCGTCGGCGAGGGTGAGGACCTCGCTCTCGTCGACGTAATCGATGCCGATGGCCTCGAGGATCTGGGCCTCGACGAAGTGGCCGATGCGGGCCTTGGCCATGACGGGGATGGTGACGGCCCGCTTGATGTCCTTGATGAGCTGCGGGTCGCTCATGCGGGCCACGCCGCCCTGGGCCCGGATGTCGGCAGGGACGCGCTCAAGGGCCATGACCGCGCAGGCACCGGCCTCCTCCGCGATGCGGGCCTGTTCCGCGTTGACGACGTCCATGATGACGCCGCCGCGGAGCATCTGGGCCAGGCCTACTTTAACGGAGAAGGGGGACTTCTTGGTCTCGGTGATGGCACCGTTGCCGTAGACCGTAACCACACCGGATCCTGATCCTTCCATTGATTTTGATTTTGAGAAGTGAAGAGAAAGGAAAAGAATTAGAAGGAAGGATTGTTGTTGTGCGGTGAGGGTAAGGAAAGAGAGAAGGCTTAAGTAGCATTCATATCTCTTCAATTGGGCCCAGCCTTCAACCCTTCCAATCAAAACCAGCCACGCATTCCTCTACTCCCTCATCAACTCATTATTATCTTCCCCCTCTCTTCTTTTTTTCACTTTCACTTTCAATTATTTTATTTAATATTTTTAAATGTATTTTAGTGATTATCATTTAATATTAACAGTGATCAGGATTACAATGATTATTAATAAGATTTTGTACATCACATGCAAATTTTAAAATTTACTTAAAATATATAAATAGAAATAAACTAGTAATTTAAGTATTAATAATTAATATTTATTACTATATTAAATCAAAGTACTTTTTTTAAATTTTAAAATTGAAAAGAAAATTATTCAAATGAAAACAGATATTGTATACTAAAACCCTCTATCTATTATCTTTTGTATACATGATATATTTTTTATCGATAAGAATTTTCAAAACATATATTTTACTAATCATCATAACTTATCCCTAGGTTCTTTTATATATACAATATAAATTAGATTAACTATCTTGAATGAATCATTTTCAACAATAATATTTTAGGCATTTTTCTTCACTGAAAGTGTTTTTTTTTTTCAATTATCTCTTTCAAGTTATCTTTTTATTTT
>PYAF01004229.1:1016426-1078028 GCA_007407185.1 Glycine tomentella
CTATTAACTCCTTTTCTCTCGTCCTTATCAAACAAGTTAAAGTTAGTAAATATTTTATACTTATATATGCTAAAAAAAAGTTTCTACAGAATTATTTTATAGCATTAATAATTAATAATTGGACATTTTAGAAATATATAAAAAATGTTAAGTAATATAATTAGATGTTGTAAAACAATGTCATAAATTACAATATCATAATAATGGTCGGTCTTATGATACCTATTTCTGTATTAAAAAAAATATTCGGACTGGATATTTTTTTTTTTGTCTATGTTATGCGATTATTGTTATTATTTGTTTTACTAGTTTTGATTTCAATTAAAAATTAGATAAAAAATAATTAAAAATTGTTCAGAAAAACAACCCATCATATCATATCATTATCGTGTGGTGAAGTTAACATTTTAGTATAGCGGCGTCTTTCGTGAGTGCTTTTAAGTCCATTTGATTTCTTTCCATATTTTATCAAACAGGGGTTGTTCATATAATATGTTTGGCAATTGGCACCTAGCTTTATGTAGAATTGCCACGTACCAATGTATCATTATGTCTCTTCTGTTTAATTGCATTGCATTATCATTGTTTTCTAAAAGATATTACTTTTTTCAGCAGCGGAATTTATTTTCATATATTACATTAATTTAAGAATACAAGTGATTATCTTTTTGTTTATGTTTTAATTATAGTAACAATTGTGACTTTATTTTACATTAATTTAATGTATAATAAGTGTGTGAACTTTGGTTATGTTTTAATTATAGTAATAATTGTGACTTTATTTTATATACATTAATTTAATATTTATCTTTTTGTTTATGTTTAAGTTATAGTGATTATTGTGACTTTATTTTATTTTTTCATATTAACTTTTATTATTTTACATTAAATTAAATAAAGTCCGAATGTACCAATAATTTTTCTTTTCTTTTCACAGCAGCCTTATTCTAATGAATTTGTGGCTACAGTCTACATAAATAATAATAATAATAATAATAATAATAATAATAATAATATAAAAAAAGACAGTTTTTCTTAATTGTTTAAAAACCCTGGTGGCATATCCTATGCCAAAAAAAAAGGAGTGGAAGTAAGAAAAACAAAATCTGAAGGTGACTGATTTTTCGGTCATCTTTTGAATAAGAGAGGAATTATGATACATCGATGTCCTAAAAACATGCTTATATTTAATTATGTATTATTGCATTAATTAATAAATAAAAATAAATCTTTAGAGTACATTGGTTACCAGATGTGTAAATAATGATAAATTTACCAAAATTCACCCAAAAAAATGATAAATGTAGCAATGACTTTTAATATCTAAAGTTAATACATGATTTAAATTAAATAAAGTCTGAATATATCAATAACTTGTTTCCTTTTCAGTGGAGCCTTATTCAAAAAAAAAATGTCGCTACAATCTAAAAAAAGAAAAAAAGATGATTCTTTTTAATTATTTTAAAGCCCTGTTGGCATATCTTAGGCCAAAAAAAAGGGTGGTTATTAAAAACAAAAACAAAAACAAAAGGTGACTAATTTTTCGGTTATCTGATGAATCAGAGAGAAAGTATGACACATAATAGAAATACAAATATAATTTTGTACTGTCAAAATACATTTACAATATTACTAAATCGAACTAAAATATAAACTAAATTGAGAATAATATTAATATCAAAATAATTTAAGTATTTCTTTCCGTTGAGATGACAGCTGCCTTTTTATATATATTAAAGAATAATTTTGCAGTATAAAACTTTTTCCATGCACGAATGACAATTTTTTTTATCATGTTATAAAAAAAATATTTAACAAAAGGAACAATCGTCGCATAAACAGTTAAACACAATGTTTATAAGAATAATAACAATATAAAAAAAAAACTAATATCTCAGTTGAATAAAAAAAATCAACTAATAATACTATAATAATGTGCTCAGTTGCTGACATTAGAAAAACAAAAATTTGTCGTTTAGACAAAGGCTTTATTTAGAGGAGGAGATAAAGAAATAAAGGGAAGCCGTTCGTATCCAATCTTGAATTTGGTTCCTCCCCAATGGTGAATATAAGTGGAACGTGGAAAAGAAAAGAGAAGACAAGAAGAGATTGAATTTGAATTCAACATGTCCACTACACTCTTCCACCTCCACTTGTGTCTTTGTTTTTGTTGATTTGTTCCTCAATTTCTACGTCACATAAACAATAATCAAATTGTTTTATTTTCTTCATCATGTGGTCTGGCGTCTGAGTGTCTTATAACCAATTAGACTTGCCAGTCTCTTTCACCCAATCCTCCATTAATATTACTTCTATTTTGACTCTCTCTAGACCAATTACGTTTTCTGGTAATCAAAAAAAATCTTTCACTGGTGTCACTCTCACTCCCAGGTTTGGACGACTAATATTGGACTCTTGTTTTAGTTCAATCTCAAGATCATCTATTTTATTAATTTGGACAAGTCAGAAAATTCAAGTTTGGGTTAATATTGGGCTCTTATTTTATTAAGCATAACAGCATGCATACAATTAAGAAAAAAAAAAGCATAAATTCAAGAAAATTAAAAAATTAAGCCATTATTTTACTTTGTATTCATACTAATGGTTTATTAAAGCATAACCAAGTTAGTGACATCTTTAGAGACAGAGAAATCGGACAAATAATAACAAAATTTGTGCAAAATCATATTCTTCACGGATCGTGAATTATGAAATTTTAAATAATGTTTTTTTTAGATGGATCAGTTTAAAAATAAGTGAGAGTTAAAATAATTTTTAAGAGGATATTTTTTATTTTAAATGGTATATATATTGAGTATTTTTTTTGTCTAAATATGTGATAATTTTGTTAACATAGGTGATCTTTTATGCTTTATAAAAGCTAGTAGAAAATATGATTCTCTTCATATACTAAAGTTTAAATTTTAGTTGTTTTACTCTTAGATCAATTTGTTTTTAATACTCAAACAACTAATAAATACAACACTATCATGAAGAAAGTAATATGAGGATCTTAACTTGGTCCCTTGAGCAAACATTTGTAGAAATTGCAACAACAAAAAATATGAATGGTGGTGTACCTCAAGCAATTGTAAAAGTTGCAATTGGTGTTGTTCATTGACTCACACACCAACAACACACGATAACTCCGTGAAGGCTGTCAGTCCAATTACGACTTAGACAAAGAAGATAAAGACCTAAGCATGACTTTATTCCCAAAAGGAGGTTGGTCCAAGTAATATCTAGGCACTCAAAGACAAGGACCTAAGTATGAGTAATTTTAACTGAAACTTATGTAATTGGGAAATAAATATTAGATATGGACTTACTTCAAAAAAGAGGTTAATCCCATTAAGAGCTTGACATTAAAGAGGACAAAGGTGAAACAACATGATTGTAATAAATTAGGTAGTAAGAAAAAACATGATTGTATACTGCAGTGAAGAGGACTTCGACCAAATTACTTTTAAATAAAGGGCACTACTCGATGTAAAAATTACCCTCCAACCAGAAAACATCTTAACTATTTTTTAGTGACTTCATCATGTTGTGCTTAATCATAATTTGATTGCATCCTTACAAGAGTGTGATAACATCTTGAATCAACTCATAGTATAGGAAATTACATTATTATAATGTCATTATGCTCGATTAACCTTCCAAAGTAATTTTTGAGCGTAACATTTGATTGTTTGACAATAATACCCTCACGTTAGGCTAACTAGAGGGATTGTCGACCATCCTAGGTAGCTACCAAGTTCATTATTGACTTCATGAGCTTAACTCAATTCAAGTATTCAACTATTTCAATCACTCAAACATTTAACCAACAACTTGATAAGTTTAGCATTATTTTCTAAAATCCTTAGCCAAATACAACTTAGGACTCGAAGAGCTATAAACCTTTTAAAATCTAAATTGAGTACTTAGTCTGAGTTCCCAATTACCATGCATCGAACCTCAAGGATAAATTAAATCATAAACTAAGAATTATTCTTCTTCTGTCACATCAATCTCAAATTCTTGCCAATAAACCCTTTTATTTTTGTCTCATTGAATTAATGGCATCCTCCTATGTAGACCCACCCACAATAAGAAAAAAAAAATAACACAATAATGGATCAAAACAATGTGAACTTTTGGGATTAATCTGGTGCATAAAGCTTGTCATTTGTTGGTTGTGGAATTTTTAGGATTGTTTATTGGGTACTAAGTTTAATTCCTCAATTACCATCCACCAAACTCAGAAATTAATCAAATTACAAGCTAAGGACTGATTGACCTAAAATATTCTCGCTAATCAACTCCTAATATGTCTCATTGAATTAATAACATCATTCTATATGAAAACTCTCCCACAATGAAAAATAAGAAAGGGGGGGGGGGGGGGGACACAATGAAAAATAAGAGAAAAAAACAACACAATAAAAATCAAACAGTGTTAATCTTTATAACTCACGTAATACCTAGAGCTTGATGCTAGTTGCAACAATAACAAATACTTTTTATAACCATCAATCTAACTCAAAGGTACTCAACACCATAATCACTTTTTTTCTTTGGAAGAAAAGAATATGTTTTTCACTGAATAGAAGCTTTCTATCATTTTACTAATTAATATTCATGGTATAATTAAATAATTTATCATCTTCTAGTTTTAAGTACATAATTAAAAAAATAAAAATAATATAATATAATTATTTTTGTTAGAAACATATATAACAATTTTTTTCTAATATTAGTTTTTATGTTTTAACAAATAATTTTTATAGGAATCAATGTAACTCAAATTTCGATACGAGTACCTTAACTTGTTTTCTTAATAACTTCCGAACAAAAAAAACTTGTTATCTTAATAATCACTAAAAGTATTTTGATGCATACAATAAAAGTATTACTAATTAATGGTCTAATTGGATAATTTAATCTTTTCTAATTTTAAAATACGAAAACAAAAATATACACTCGGAATTATTTATTTAATGTACTTTTTTTATGGAATTATTTAAAGTACTTTTTAAAACTATAATATTTTTTTTATGTAAATTAAAATTTCATGTTTTTGTTGGGCATTTTTATTAATTAATCTAAAAAAACGAAGCTTCGTTAACTGAAGATTTTTTTTTTTTGACAGATAAGATAAGCACAAGAAACAACAAACAAACAACACATGTACAGTAAAAAACCAAAAAGGCAAAAATGGCAAACAAAAGGTTGGAATATAGCTTCGGTACCGAAGCTGCTCGTGACCGTTGCACCGTACCTAGGGTTTAAAATGCCCCTTAACTCAACACAACAGCACAAACACAGTCACAACCAACATCATTTTCGCCATTCTCTGATTTCTCTCTCTGATATCCAAAGAATCCAAAAAATGGTATCGAAGGTGAAGAGAAGCCCAGTGAAGTCCATCAAGGACCTCCGCAACAACAACAACCGTCGCTGGCGCCGGAAAACCCCCATTAAAAATGTGGTGGCGGCGTCCTCCGCCGCGCTGGCCACCATCCGCCGCCGCATCACGAAACTCTTCTCCAAGATCGCGCACCTCAGCACCAGCGCCCACAAGAAAAAAGCAACCTCTTACAAGATCCTCAAAAAGACAAAAACAACAACCGACGAACACGAACAACTGGACAACATTCGCCGAACCCTCTTGTTCGACGACACCACCACGCTCCTCCCTCCGTCGTTCTCCCTCCGAAAAACGGTGTTCCTCGACCTCGACGAAACGCTCGTCCACTCCCACCCCTCGCCGCCGCCGGAGCGCTTTGACTTCGTCGTCCGACCGGTCATCGACGGCGAGCCCATGGACTTCTACGTCCTGAAACGTCCCGGCGTCGACGAGTTCCTCGAGTCCCTCGCCGCCAAGTACGAGGTTGTCGTTTTCACCGCGGCGCTGAAGGAATACGCCTCCATGGTCCTGGACCGGCTCGACTGGAACCGGTTGATCTCGCACCGGCTATACCGTGACTCGTGCCGAAACATCGACGGGAAGCTCGTGAAGGATCTTAACGAAACGGGTCGCGACCTCAACCGGGTCGTTATCGTCGATGATAACCCGAATTCGTTTTCAAACCAACCCGAGAACGCAATTCTGATAAGGCCCTTCGTGGATGATATTTTCGACCGGGAGCTTTGGAAATTGAAAAGCTTTTTTAATGGGCCGGATTGCTGTGAATGTGATGATATGAGGGATGCTGTTAAGCACTATGTCACTGTGCAGCAGTGACGTTAGATTGTTAGATTCTTTTTTTTTTTTTTTAATTATTTTTATGATGATTTATTTTCTTCCTTCCTCTTCGTGAATTGAACAATCAACAATGAGTTGTTTGTTCAATGTCTGGCTGTGAGTGAGGAGGGAAAATGCTGTGTATTACTAATTCTTTAGTTTAACTTTAATTTAATTGATGTGTTAGTTAATGGTTCCCTTTCAGTTTGTTTCAACTTATGGTTATAATGAGTCGGATCAGGTTTTGGACACTTTTTCGGAGTAGGAAAATGGATAGCACACTTCCATTCAGACATGATGTTGGAATTAAGGAGTTAGTTGTTAAGTTGCAGCAAATAATTCGTCGATGATTAGAATCCCACATTTTAAGAAAAGGGCTGTTGCCAATTAAATGACCAACTATTTGAAAACTCTGTTTGATACTTTATATAGGAAACAAAGTAAGGAGGGAGAAAATTTTAAACTTTGAATCGAAGAACACGAGAAATAAAGAAAAAGTTTTGAATTTTTGCTTTTAAAAAGTCTTTTCAGACAATGTTCTCACTTTTGTTTTAATTGTAAAAAAGGTTTGAGATTCAACGATTGGATGAATTGCACAATTCCATCGCATACTCAGTTTACCAGAAAGAACAACAAGATTAACGAAAAATACACTAAACTAAGTAAGTTCAAAAGATCTTTCAACCTAATAAGTTATCATCTATGAAACACGGACATCTGAACACAGCTAAAATATAAAACATAGGACACATAAACACAACATAAAATATAAATTGATAATGAAAATTTATATCAAGACAAACAAAGGATGTACCAAAAACACACCAAATGAGAGGAAAATCACCAAACTAAAAAAGAAAAAGAAGACAGAGTGACAAACAAAGGGACCACAATGACAAATGGAAAATAATCAGTGACACTGACATACTCGAATGTGAATGGATGTTGTTGTGCAAAAGGGACAAATTACAAATGTATCTCCTGTGTGTCCAGAGAAGTGTTTGCTGCGTGTCCAGTTGTTTGGAGAAGTGTCTGCAGCATGTTCAAGCCAAAAAAAAAAAATTGGATACCACAAAAACATGTCCAACATAGTGTCATAAACATATCCAACATGTGAACACGACATTCATGAGAAGTGTCTGTGCTTCCTAGGCTACCATTTCAGGACTCATTTTGGCATAATAATATCCATGTGTTAGAAAATGTGAAAGTGAATAAGAAATCCCAAAGACAACAGTGTTCCTATTTTGAAGCTGACTTAGAGGCAGAAGGCGAGTTCTTAGATTTCAGTGTTCACCATTACGGTATTTCATCTTTTGGCCCCATTTATTACAGTATTTAACTAGGTAGAATCTCCCTGTTATCGAAGCTTACTTTTTTGAGATTTTTTTTGGAACATACGAAATTGAACTAGGCCACTGCTGTTACATATGGAAATCTCTCATCTGCTGGGAAGAGAAATCGGGTCTACCGAAAATTTGATGCATTCTTTTGCCACCACATTTTTTACCCCAGTAGTACTCTTGGGAGGAAGAAACACTAGCTTTGAGCTTTGGTAGTATGAAGGTTGGTATTTTAAAGTAAATTACATCTTTTCTGCTCATCAGTAGATTTGAAGAATTGTAGTCTCATGTAGCATGGAAAATTTCACAAACGACTTTAGATAATCCATTACATGGCAAATCCAGTTCACCAGCCATTTTTTTGTCCCCATTTTATAATCTAATTTATTTCAATGGCTTTTAAGTTCACATGAGTGACCTGCACCTGCAAAAAAAATCAGAAAGATAACCACAAATTCTGTTTTTTAGAGTATACTGTTATATCTACTCACCGGGGCACCTTTTGCACTATTAAGGTATTTCTGAAAATGAAAGATGGATGTGATGAAATTAACATGACATCCCTGCTACAATTTGTAACATTTTAGCCTGTTTAAATTCTACCATGCTGATCCACTAACTGGTAACTGGAAAAGAAAGTTTAGGAAACACTGTAAACAAACTGAAGCTTTTGATGCAACTTATTATGGAATTCGTGAATACCATGAGATTGAATCAATTAATCTATCAATCATTCTCTCTCAATAGTTTTCATATCAACTACCCTGTCACAGTAAGCCTCCAGACATCCTTAAAACAGACTATTTTATTTTTTATCATATTGCTAAGTGAAGATCAGTCACAAAGATGAAAGAATATTTTTAATTCTCTGGTGTTCAGTGAAAGTTGTAGCTGGTAGATTACATAAGCCACTGTTGTCTCCTTTATTTAACTACATTTTTAATGCCATAGCTGAGTTACTATAAATTACTGATAAAGAGCAAGAAAAAATTTCTGCTGATAGAGCACATACGAATTTCTCCAAGAAACACAGTGGGGATAGGAACATATTATTTATGGAGCATCAAAGATTGGACCTTTTAAGCTATCTTAGACTTAGTTGTCTCCCAGATGGCACCGAAATTCAGATTTCAGGCACTGCGTATATGGATTAACATAACCTTGGTTATCATGAAGAAACTGGGTTTTGAAGTTATTTTTTTTTTGCTCAGCGGGTTTTGAAGTTATGATGATTCATTCTCAACTATACAAGGAAATAAAGGATCTATTTTATTCTTTTCTAGTTTATGTATTAGTTTTATTGTTTGATTTGTGGACTGATTTTTGTAATCACTAATCAATCATGGTTTGTTCATTAATCATCATCTTTGCTTCAATTTCTATTTCAATTTCTTCTAGTGTTTCTTTTTTTTTTGGTTGCTGCCTTGGTTGATTTCCCTACATGCATTGATGGGTCAACTTTTGTCTGATATACAAACATCGATTCTGCAAGATGCGGTTCCCTATTTCAGATGATAACTCACATGGTTCTAAATTCTAATACTTCAATTGTGTTTAGGAATGGTAGCTTAACAGGAAAAGTAAATTAAGCAACCAACTTATAGATGCTCTTACTCCTTTCTTCTACAGATGACATCTGCGTGGATTTGAGTAGGATATTATAGCACTGTCCCTATATCCATGTTTTCAGAAAGCACCTATCCTAGTATCTTAAATATCCATACCCAAATCAATTACTTGCAATTTTGTTAAACAAAATTATTATTTCATATCATTAGTATAACGTGTGTAATGTTATGTGTCAATGTAGACCACATGCTATTTATAATATAAAAAGGGAATTAATATTGATTACAAGATCAATAAATTACTTATTAATAGGAAACAAATATTCTAATAATAAATATAATATAAGGAATAATATCAAAACATAATCTCACAGGTATAAAGATGAAATTGCTAGATGGTCGACCAATGATGCTCCGTTAATGGAGAACTTGAAGAGCGACCTTGCAAACACCGGCGGATCTACATCCAAATGAGGGTGGGCTGATACACCCTCTCATTTTAATAAAATCACTAGTATTTGTCCTAAAATATTATATTTTACATCCCATAATTTTATATTTTGCATCCTCTAATTTTATGTATTTAAACCTTCTTACCAGTTCACATGTAAGAGTAAGTAAATATACCATCTTATTTTAATAAAATACAAAAAAATATCATATTTTACACCCCATAATTTTATATTTTGAACCCCTTAATTTTATGTATTTGAACCTTCTTACCAGTTCACATGTAAGAGTAAATAGATGCACCCTCTTATTTTAATAAAATGCAAATATTTATCTTAAAACTTCATATTTTGTTTCTTTTATCTTCGTATTTGAATTCATTCCATATAATAATGATAATTATCAATTTTTATTTTTTAAATAAATTGCCTCCACTGGTCCAGGGTCCTAGATCCGCCACTGCTTGCAAAAACATTGCGCCATAGACATGAGGGCAAATATTTCAAATGGCGACAATAAGGAGTTAGAGTTTTCAAGTTTAGCATGTGAATTCTGAAGATTAAATCATTAAAACTAGATTTGTATGTCGTGACCATAAAATTACAGGGACATACGACTAATACGCCATTTGGTTTACTGTAATGGTGAACACTTAAATCTAAGTAATGTATAATGCTCAAATCTGACATATTCTCTCTCTCCATTTGGTTTGACATTTCCCGGCTGTTTCTTGGCATTGTTTGTTGTGATCATAGCTGGTTTGTTGTTAGTTTGACTATTATATGAATCCTATAGCATACTGTATGAATCTTTTCCAATGGCAGTATAGCATTGGGGAGGGAGTTTTGAAGGTGCTTGGCTTCACCAGCCTCTTTAGTTCTATATACAATTCTGCGTTATCTTTCCTCCATTTCCAGCTATTATCACCTGCCACTCCATTAACCTTTGTCTCAAATGAAGTCTAGTCCTGCTAGTCCCTAATCCTAGATACAGCCTGTACTTTCCATCTCCATTCCCAGATTACACTTTCAAGTTTTTGAATCTCTTGGTTTCTACTTTTTATGTTGTTTGAATATTCCAAATGTTGTTTTAGGGTGTCTTAAATCATCTCTAAGGAATAGTTTCCTTATATTTTTTAATTTCATGATTTGTTTCCTTATTTAATTATAATCAGGACTCAGGAATATATCATTGGTATAGTACTACATTTAGAGCTTAAGTGCTTCTTAGTCTTTTGGATCTCATCCTTCACACCAATTTCAATATAAACTTGTTATTCTCAGTACATTATAATGAAGCATCCCAATGAAAAATTGATAAATATTAAGCTCATTTTAATGAAGCTATTGCAATATCAGTAGCTTGCCAAAAAATTATCAGGTCAGAAGACAAAATTACACAACAAAAGATCAAATGTATTCATCTCCTGTGATCTCTATCCTAAGCATGATTCCAATCTAACAAATAATAGATCGAATCAACAAAACAACAACAATTAGAGTTACAACAACACCCCTCCAACATCAACTCATGATTTCTTTCATACACAATGAGAGTAAAAATGGCAGCTTTGTGAGGCACAGATCCCAATGACAAATAGGAGCAAAACATAATGGGATCTCACCGGATCAAGCTGCAAGAGTAAACCTGTTGTGGCAACCTCCACGCCTCAGATTTGGTGAAACACATGTCATCAAGGACCTCACTGGTGCACCAGCTGCACTTTGAGTTCTGCGAGCACTGAGACCGCGCCACCAACTCTCCACACTTGTTGGGGTGCTTAGTGCTCCTCGACTCAAACAGGTGTCGAGTTGAACCATCCTCGGAAATTCTAGCGCCGTGAGAGGGTTCCAAGAGAGAAGCGTGGAGGAGAACGAGAAGAAGAAGGGTTGGCACCAAAGTGAAGGGTTGGCTGGGGATGAAGAGAGAGAACGCCATGAATGAAATGAAAAGCTCCAAGTTTTGAAGTTGGTAAAGGTATCAACACACACATACACGACAATGAAAAAAATAGAAAAGGAAAAGAAAAGAAAAGCTTCGTTTTATATTTGACGCATAATATTGAAATGTTTTTTTACAAAGCGAATTTTTCTACCTCTTCCCCCGGTAAATGTCGATTTTTCTTTTGACGTGCCCGGTAAATGTCGTTGAAGACAAGAAACGTTGTTTTCTTGTAGTCAATAAAATTATACGCTCCATACAACAAAATCCGTTTTTTCATGAAGATAGTATTTAAATTTGAATTATTATTATTTTTATATAGAAATAAAATAGTTTAGACAAAAAAGTTAAAATTATTGTTTCTTAATATTATGATCAATGTTGAATATAAAATTTGAATTATTGTTTCTCTTATATAAAAACATGTCAAATAGTTTATATAAAAATAAATTTGAATTATTATTTTCTCATATTGTACTAAGATGGTTCATATTGATTGTATAAATATATTTCATTTAAGAGGTGATACATGAGTGAAGAGAGATGAGAAAATGAAATTATGAATAAATGATGGATGGATAAGGAATTATTATTTCCATTGACGGATCTAGGATCCTGGGTCAGTGAGGACAATTTATTTTAAAAAATAAAAATTGATAATTATCATTATCATACACATGAAGATAAAGACGTAAACATTAAAATAATAAAATTTTAATATATATAATCAAATAAATTACATACTTTATAATTGGTCTCTACGTGATTTCATGTTTTGAAATCGTTGAATGATCAGCTCATTGTCAATCTTATTGAACACATCTTTCTCAATATAAGTCACTAGGCAATCATTCATCCATATCTCTCATTCGATTATGCAACCTATTTTTGACAATTTTCATAGCAGAAAAGACTCTTTCCACTGTTGTTGTGGCAACAGGCAAAATCAATGCTAACTTCAGAAGACGATAAACTAATGGATAAACAATATGTCTTCTAGTTTCAACCAACTTCTCTGAAAGATCATTGATTCCTTTCAAAGATGCAAATTCAACATTACCTTGCATATCAATGATGTAAGTCTCAAGTTGACTATCAAGCATCACTAATTGAGTTGAAGAAAATTCACATGGATAAAACTTTGCAAATTCAATTAGTCTTGCCTAATCAAAAGTAAAGAACAAATTGGTTGGATTCAAACAAACCATACAAAGGAGCAATTGAGTATTTATCTCAGTAAAACGATCATTAAGTTCTTGAAGTTGCATGTCCACAATAGTATAAAATAATTCAACACGATAGTGATGCTCTATTGTGATAGTTTGAGCTTTACCTTCACATCGTGATCTTCCCTTAGAAAAAAATATATCTTCCATATTAGGAATGTTAATGGCATGCATATTGCAAAATAAAATTACTTCCTGTAATAAAGAGTCCCATCCATTATCCCTCATAGTTTGTAATCGTTGCTTTGTGATGTTAACCAAGTTCATAGCATTAATGATATCTTGATCTTTCCTTTGCAATGCCTGTGACAATTCATTTGAAATACCCAAGACAGTTTTCATCAAATGCAATGCAAATGCAAAGTCAAACTCCTCTAATAAATGTAGAAGACCATTAGCTTCAGCTCTTTGATCTGTACTTGATCCATCATCTTTTATAATTTCAAGAACATCAATTATAGCAGAATACATCAATATCAAATTGATCAAAGTTGCATAATGTGAACCCTAACGAGTATCAACAGGTCGTTTAAGACTAGTTTCTTGATTCAAACCTTGACCACTAGAAATTTCTCCTTTTCCTAATGTCTCTCTAACCTTGTCTATTTGTTTTTCACGAAGTATGTCATGTCGTTTGCAAGATCCCCCAACAACATTTAACAAAGTGGACATTAAATTAAAAAGAGAGGCAACTTGAATGTGATTTTTAGCAATGGCAACTAATGTAAGTTGTAATTGATGAGCAAAACAATGTATATAAAATGCAGATGGATTCTCCTTTAAAATCAAACTTTTGAGACCACTAAATTCCCCTTTCATGTTGCTAGCACCATCATAACCCTGTCCACGAATTCTTGATATACTAAGTCCATATTTACCAAACAATTCATCAATTGTCATTTTCAAGGATAAAGCTGTAGTATCTTTGACATGAATCATACCAAGAAAGCACTCAACAATGCTTCCATTTTTGTTAACATAACGCAAAGCAACAACCATTTGCTCCTTATTTGATACGTCACGGGCTTCATCAATAATAATAGCAAATAATTCATCTTCAAGATCAGTAATAATAGCATTAGTGGTTTCCAATGCAGCAGCATTAACAATGTCCTTTTGGATTTGTGGAGCAATTAATTGATTATTTTCAGGTGCATTTTCTAACACAACATGATTTATTGATTCATTGTGATCAGAAAGAAATCTAAGAAGTTCAAGAAAATTACCTTGGTTAGCAGAATTGTTTGATTCATCATGACCACGAAATGCTAATCCTTGCTTCAATAGAAAGCGAATGCAATCAATTGATGTTGTTAAACGCCTTCGATATAAGTCACGAACTGGTTCGGATTGCTTTGATATTACGACTTCAATATGTTGATTTTGATTCATCAAATCTTGACACTTCTTCCAAGCAATGTTATGAACACTATTAAGACCTCCAACATGAGATGAGAGTCTCTCTTTCTTGTTCCAATTGGTAAATCCCTCTGTCACAAATGTATCACCACCCGATTGCTTCCCAAAATCAGGCCTAAAAAGATAATAACATAAACAAAATGCAGCATCTTTTTCCATGCTATACTCTAACCAGTTGTCAAATTCATTAAACCAAGAGGGACAAAATCTTCTTAAAGAATTTTCAATTTTTCTTTGAGGAAAATTATGTTGAGTAGGTTGACACGGTCCTCGTTGTAAATATGCCCTTCGTATCTTATCTTGATCATTAGGATGATAAGCTGAAATTTTAATTCGCTTTCCTGGATCTGATGGCAAATCATCTATATTAATTTCAATTTGTTGTTGCTAAAGATTTGATTCACAAGATTCCGATGAAGGTTGTTGCTCATTTGATAGCAATTTTCTCTTCAAAAATCTTCTCATGATCTATTCAAGATTTTAAAAAAATAATAATCATGATTAGAGAGAATAAAATATAAAAAGAATAATAATAGTAAGATTAATAATTTGTAATTTGAAATATTTGTAATAGCAAAAAAAAAAAAAAACTGGAACCTCCACCTTTTCATGCACCTTAATGAGTGCAAGAGAGGAGAGGGTTGCATTTTGTGGGTGGAGAAGGGAGAGAGCAGAGAGCGGAAGGTTGAGTGGAAGAGTGAAAGTTTCGTTATTGCTGGAGTATGGAGAAGAAAGAGGCAGTTTGGGAAGCTTCTGGAATGGATAAAGCTTGCCCCTTGAACGTGTGTGGGTTTTTAAAAATATGGGAACAATTTTGCTTGATTTTTGGTTATTGCTTGTTTTACGGAGTGATAATGGACAACTAGACGGTTATTTTTTGTAACAATTTTGCTTGATTTACGAAAATATTGCTTGGTTGTTACTAAAATGTGGAATTCAGTTAATTATCTTTTATCAATTTCAAATCTTCATCAGATTATTTGCTCTTTCAACTTTTAATTCTAGCATAAATTAGTTGCATACCTTTTATTTTATATTGTTACACATTTAGTTTTATTTATTTTAATTTATATTTATGAAAATTGAAAAAATATTAATTTTTATTAAAAAAATATAAATATGTAGATTTTTTTGAATTTTTTGTAATTTTTTGTATTGGAGCAAAATATTGGATGAGTTCCTTAAAAGTAACATGACACTATAAGTTCAAATATATAAAATTAGAGGGACAAAATATAAAAATACTAGATAATTATATGTAATTTTTTAAAATGAGGGGGTATGTACGTCCGCCCCTGCTTATTCCAATTTATGCATATCAAATTTCATTCATCATTCATTCATAATTTCATTCACTCATACATCATTTACCCACTCAAACATCACATTTATACAAATAATGTTAACAACCTGAGCACAATATTGAGGAAATAATAATTCAAATTAGAAAATAATAATTCAAACTTATTCTTATCTATAATATTTTAACAACTTATTCCTATCTAAGAGAACAATAATTCAAATTCAAATTCTATCTTCAACACTCATATTATTACAACACCTCATTTACGAGGTGAAAATGAATGAAATAAGGAATTATTATTCCAATTTATTCATATATATTTTTTAACATGGTATCAAAATTATCTTCGATTGCCATGAGAGAGTATTTCTTTGATTTCTATCATTTTTTATTTTCTTCTTATTGTAATTCTTTTTTTCTCACTATTTTAGTTTTTTCCGCGGTCACAAGAATCTCTTTCTTCTTCATATTCCCATAAGTATATTTTTTTTCCTTTCTGTATCAATACATGTATTCCACTTTTTATTTCTCTCAAATCCTTAAATCTTTTCCCGTGTCTCTATTCTCTTTCTTCTTCACATTCTCATACGTATCTCTTCTTCTCTGTATACCCTTAGCACTTATTTTGCAGTGTTTGTTAATTATTTTCATTTGTGATTCATGCATTAACACTTGCTTATAAAGTGATTAAAGTCTTTGTTTTTCATTGAAATGAGAAGTATAATTTAACCATATGCATTTTGTAAAAATATTTTAGCCTATATTGTAACACCTCATGTTCAAAGATCTCAAACTCAATACTTATATCTAAACTAACTCTCATGTTGTTATCATGGTCTTTTGAAATCTCATCGCAAGTTACAATAAGCTTCTTTCATTGTTCTATTCAATCCATAACAAACTATTTGTTTGTTCCTTTATATTATAGTTTATAATTATTTGTTCCTTTAGATTTTCTTTAAAAAAAAAAAATGGGGGTGCTGCCCCCGAACCTCCGCCACTAAGTATACGAACATAAATAAATTTTTTTGGGTCTGTCACTAGTACCCCCCTTGATTATTTTTCTAGATCTGCTACTGATACCAACTACCCTTATGGTTCCGACTTCTGGATATGCGCATTGGTGCTTTGAATAATATTGAATTTCAATGTAAAGTTTGTAAATTGGCCAAAAGCCATCGTATACCTTTTTTCTAGTAACAATAAAAGTTCTATTCATTTCCAATCTGACTTCTACTACTCAAGGGGAGTATTAGACTCTTCTCCTTAGGGGGAGAGATAGTCTGCACACCTTGGAGAAGAAGACCTGCATTCAAACAAACATGAATAACGGATGAAACATCCTTGGATGTCCTTGATCAACAATCATATTCTTTTTATAGAGGAAGCATTGAAGGACATGAGAATATTTAAAGAAGTGATTAACAAGTTAAGCATGACAGATATGTGTGCATCAATTTGAAGGAGAATGTTGAAGATAAAATTTAAATTTAAATTATTGTTTCTCTTATATAATAGCAAATATCTAAACTAACTCTCATGTTGTCATCATGGTCTTTTGAAATCTCATCGCAAGTTACAATAAGCTTCTTTCATTGTTCTATTCAATCCATAACAAACTATTTGTTTGTTCCTTTATATTATAGTTTATAATTATTTGTTCCTTTAGATTTTCTTTAAAAAAAAAAAAAATGGGGGTGCTGCCCCCGAACCTCCGCCACTAAGTATACGGACATAAATAAATTTTTTTGGGTCTGTCACTAGTACCCCCCTTGATTATTTTTCTAGATCTGCTACTGATACCAACTACCCTTATGGTTCCGACTTCTGGATATGCGCATTGGTGCTTTGAATAATATTGAATTTCAATGTAAAGTTTGTAAATTGGCCAAAAGCCATCGTATGCCTTTTTTCTAGTAACAATAAAAGTTCTATTCATTTCCAATCTGACTTCTACTACTCAAGGGGAGTATTAGACTCTTCTCCTTAGGGGGAGAGATAGTCTGCACACCTTGGAGAAGAAGACCTGCATTCAAACAAACATGAATAATGGATGAAACATCCTTGGATGTCCTTGATCAACAAACATGAATAACGGATGAAACATCCTTGGATGTCCTTGATCAACAATCATATTCTTTTTATAGAGGAAGCATTGAAGGACATGAGAATATTTAAAGAAGTGATTAACAAGTTGAGCATGACAGATATGTGTGCATCAATTTGAAGGAGAATGTTGAAGATAAAATTTAAATTTAAATTATTGTTTCTCTTATATAATAGCAAGTTGTTAAAAATAATCTAAACAAGAAAAATTGTTTCATTAAAGACAATAAAATCATACATTATATATAACTGACATCATATCTATTTTTTCTTATGAAAACGAAATAGTTTATAAAATACTAGTTAAGATGTATAATTGTAAAATATAAAAATTAGATTAAAGTATTGGGATTGAAATACTTGGAATTTTATTTTTATTTAATATATACTTTTATTAATAATTATAAAAAAAAGGTATAACATTTTTTATTTTTAAATATGTAAATAATAAAATCGTTGATGAATTACCACTTAATATAAAGACTTATCATCATGAAAGCTGGACTTCAGTTAATAAGAAATTACAGTTGAATATATAATGTATTTATTTATGCAATTTGTTTTTCTTTACAATCGTATACGAATTTAAAATTAGTATTTGTTTTAGTCGTGAATGGAAGGTCTGGATTCAGCGTGTGTAAAGGTACACAAGCATAGCAGGGGATACGTCATTTCCAAGAGTTTCTGTTGTTTCTTCCTCTGTCACTAGCCTTGCAGGCTGCAACATTACCTTTTTTCGTCTTCTGTTTAGATTTTTATTTTGCGTTTGTTTTTCTATTAGTTTCGCCTTTTTTTTAGAATTTAATTTTCACGTGTTATTAGTAAATTTTTTTTATAGTGGTAGCCAATTGAAATTTATTTAGGATATAGTAACTTTTATTATAAAAATAAAGTTGATTCAATAATAGTTTGAAAAGTTTTTACACACATTTTAATTAAATTCTCTCTCTTTTTTCTTGAGAAAATAATAATAATTTTTTTATGACATAAAATACTGTAATAGTTATAAAAGAATTAGCATGTATGTAAGAACATAAATTTCGTTCATATTTATGAGGATTGTTTTAGTGAGGAGAAACGTTAGGTAATATATAAAAAATGACATATTAGTTGAGTTGGATGATTAAAAAAACAATATCACGGTTACTTGTAAAATTAATAAAAAATTAACAATTAACATTTAATTTCCTAAGAAAACAACAACTAACTTGTTGGTGAAAAAAGATAATATATATAAATATAAGATCATAAATTCTAACTTTGTTATTATTATAGTAAAAAAATATTAAAAGTTAATTAATGTTTCGACTAAGTTTATTGCATTTGAAGTATTGTGGATTTTGATTTTCAGGCCTATTTCAATTTTAGCTTTTAAATATGTTTTACTGGATTAAGAAAAAAAGATGTTTAAAAACTTCCATTGAACTCAATCTCTAAATAACTTTAGACTTTTGGGTTTGAAATATTATTTATTTTGACTGTTGTGAACCTTTGTAATTTTATCCTGAAACAGAACTTATATAATCAACAAGACTCTCCCACAATCATGTTCAAAACGGATATGAATTCAATCTTTATTAATCGGATCAAAGAAAATAAATGATGTATATTTTTCTTTTAATATCAATCTTCCTTTTTTTAAAAAAATCTTTTAATATCAACCATTAAAAAATACAATTTTTTTAGTTTATCAAAAAGCATTAATCATTAAAATAAGTTTTGTTTTTGTTTTTATTTATCATAATATGGAATGTTTTCGTTGAATAACTTTCTAATTTAATTTATTTTAAAAGCAATCATTTAAAAAAGTACATGCGCAAATTAAAAAATAGAACGACAAGAAGAAAGTCGAAAATATTCAGGGTCTGCACGCAAAGGAGACGTAAAACCTTGGGGGAACTCTATTGATAACACGCCATTGAAGCTCTAATTCGAATTCCATCACAGACCCTTTTCGTTTGTCCTCTCAAAGTTTTGTTCTTTTGGCCCCGAATTGATATAGTCAGCGCAAAATTTTCTTTTTGGCTGATAATATATGTAAATAGTATATGCACACACATGCCCTAGTTTGGTGTTTGTTTTAGGTGTTTCAATGGAGGGAAAAATCTTGGATTCTCAGAATCAGGTTCAAGTTGTGGAAAATTTATCTGCAAGGGTTTCTAGTTGCTCCCTTGGCGACAAGATATCCTATTCCGATTCTCCTCTGGTAAATTTTTTCCTTCCCTAATCAGATATGCACGTGTTTTTGTTTGGGGAATTGGAAATTTCTGCACTTTTTTGGATTTTTGTGTTTTTTGTGTATGTGTGGAAATTGAACTTGCATATCTTTTTTATTGGGGGGTGATTTGATGTGTTGAAGTTGCATTTGAAAATGAAACTAGAAGAGAAAGAGGAATAAGGGAACTATTCCTGGATCATTTACAAACATTAAATTATAATATGTTAATTTAAAGTTAAATAATATTGATTTAGCCCTTTTGAGACTGGTTGTAGTTTGGTGCTCTATGGTTTATCTGGTTGTTTTGTTTATTGTGCTTGATATCATTGACAGGATGATGAGGTGGATGGTCGGAGGAGGAATTGTGTTACTAAAGAGTATTGTGATTCGTTTTTCAATGATAGCACTGAAGGGCATTGTGTAAATTCTTCTAGATTATATCTTGAATCACCCGAAAAACAAATGGAAAAGAATAACGAGGACATTGAGTCTTCAGCTAATCTTCAGAAGCGGGGAAGGTACTTCTATTATGATACACCACTGCATGAAGATACTGGAGTTTGGATACCAGTTTCTGTTCCACCTATGTTGGAAGATGATCACAAAGAGTGGACCAAAGGTTTTCACTCGAATGGTGGCTATTTTCCTGAGGATGATATGGGATGGAATCAGTATGTTGGAGATGAAAGGGAATTGACTATGTGGGATGTGCTAGCAGAAATTTTACTTGTAGCTCGAGGAAAAGTGGCTTCTTTGGCATCGGGAGATATTCATACATGTAATTTTTCATGGATATCCAGCCATGTGCTTGAACAAGCTTGGAGAGAAATGGCACAAACTCTTACAGAGGCCAACTTTGGTAATGTAAAGGAGCTACTGGAAGCAGAGCCTCCAAAATGGTTAGCAGATAGTGCTGCTTCTTCTTGTATGCTTTGTGGTGTGAGATTTCATCCCATCATGTGCTCCCGGCATCACTGCCGATTTTGTGGAGGAATATTTTGTGGTGAGTGTTCCAAGGGGCGGAGCTTGTTGCCTTCAAAATTCCGAGCTTCTGACCCCCAAAGAGTATGTGATGTATGCTGTGTCCGACTTGACTCTGTTCAGCCTTATTTGATGAATCATGTAAGCAATGCTGCTCAGTTGCCAACCCATGACCTGACAGATCTGAGCACTTTGAGATCGTGGATTAATTTTCCTTGGGGGCAGTCCATGGAATATGAAATTTACAAGGCAACTAACACTATCAAGGCTTATAATCAGGTATCATTTCCAATTGTTGAAGCAGAAACCATGAATGACTTGTGCTAATTATTGTGGGCTTTACATCTATAAAGAACTTTCTCCAATGCTGATCTGAACTAGAAAATCCATTATAATTATCCTGTTATTTTGTTCAGGATTCTTAGTTTTTTGTGAAGTGCATTGTTCTAACAAATAATGGTGAGCAGTTGGGTGTTTTTTATTAGGGACTGATGTAGTGACATAGATGAAATCATGAATTGTTAATCTAGTATTATGTGGGTGGAGTTGCTATGTAATTACTTGGTAACAATCAAAGGTTCAGCAGCTATGTTGATTGCCTGTCTCCCTGACCCCAAACTGCATGTCACACAATTGTAAATTTGATTATCTTGGCATGATTGTTGTTTGTCTTCGTATCTGTATATCTTCTTGATGTTGGCATCACTTTGTAAATTTTTAGATTAAAAGTTTAGGTTCTTAATGATATTATGCCAATACAACATATTGTAAAGAAGTCCACTGTTTAAATTTTATGTGCTGAAATAAGTTTTACTTCATCTAGAATTTCACTTTTGCAGATAGGTTTTCTAAAGCCGGAGAAGTCAATTCCAGATGCCATTCTAAGACAAGCAAAAGGCCTTGCGATTATCACTGTGGTCAAAGTAGGAGTGGTGGTTACTTATAATATTGGAACAGGACTTGTGGTTGCACGTAGGGAAGATGGTTCATGGTCTCCTCCATCTGCTGTTTCCACCTTTGGTGTTGGGTGGGGGGCTCAGGTGAAGTAACTAATCTTTAACAATATTGGCCAAACAGTGCAATTACTAATGACTTTGCTTATGAATGACTATGGATCAATTGCCAAAAATCTATCACTATATGCTGTGCATACTGTTTCCAGTCAATTGTAATACCGGAACATGTTATTTTGTTGCACTCTAGAATTTCATAGTAACTTCTGGTGAAATTTACAGAAATATATATTATGCAATAGCTAAGTTTCCACACAGATCTTCATTTTAATATTATTCTGTTTACTCCTCTACTGTACCAAGCACTGATTCTGACTTCCTACTCCATACATATGTAGCCTGTCTCAAGGTTTTACTGATATTTATTTATTTCTATATATTCTGAAGTGTTGATTTATTTCTTTAACTGCATAGGCTGGAGGCGAGTTGACGGACTTCATTATTGTTTTGAGAACAAATGATGCTGTCAAGACATTTAGTGGCAATATGCATCTTTCACTTGGAGCTGGTTTGAGTGCTGCAGTAGGCATTGTTGGTAGGTCAGTTGAAGCTGATGTTCGAGCTGGTGATGGTGGCTATGCTGCTTGTTATACCTACAGCTGCAGTAAAGGTATGTTTCTTATTTGTGTGGTAGTATACTGAAACCTTAGGTTTTGCAACAGTATGCAACTTGATATTTTCTTTTGTTATTCAATGTAAATATTTCTTAGTCTGGTAGTTCAACTTCAATATACTCTGTAGTCTCTGCCTATTGGATCATTTGACTCTTTTGTTTCTATCAACTACCAATGAATATATATATATATATATATATATATATATATATATATATATATATTTGAACTGGAATGGCTGTAAACTTTTTCAATTCTGTTTGTGGAAATTTAGTAACCGAAGATGCTATCATTGTCATAATTATCTAAGTATTGATTTGTAGATAAAATTCTTCAACAATAGATACATGTGCAGCTAATGTTCCACTCTTAAGTGAGCACAGTTCAGTAGAAGGTTTTGTTGAGGGTGGAAGAGGGGAGAGGAAAACATAATCTGAGACTAACCTTGACTGCCAAATCCCATTTGGCATTGATGTAGCTCAACTTCTAATTAATTGCGTGCTACAGAAAATATGAGAGCAAATAAGCAAAGAATTCTCTCTTCTATTTTTCATTTTATCTGTCCTCTTCATACAATCTTCAGGTATTTGTGATCACATGATGGTTAAAATTGACTTAAATATGGAACCAATGGAAGGCTGATTGGGACTTGATTATTTCTCACTTAACAAGACACTGAAACTTGTATTTTAGCAACAAACAATCATGCTGCAATTGAATCTCCAAAAGCCCGATTCGCTCATAAACTTCTCAGATTGATGTTATGAAGTTAATTGTGTAACCGTTATATCCCAGAATTGAACTTAATGGTTCTTTGTTCCATCTGGAGTTTTTGCTTAGGTGACTCGAGTCTGATCTGTTTTTGTTTTAGGGTCTCATGTTTGACCACAATAATACTACATGCAGGTGCATTTGTTGGATGTTCACTTGAAGGAAGTATGGTGACTACTCGCACGCAAGAAAATTCCCGTTTCTATGGCAGCCAATCTGTAACTGCAACAGATATACTTCTTGGCTCATTGCCTAGGCCACCTGCTGCTGCCATTCTCTACCGTGCACTTGCTGATTTGTATTCGAAGTTTGATGATTAATTGAATGGCTCAACATGGCTTTTTATTCCTTTCTCCTTCTGGACATTGGCGTTAAGAACATAATTTGTACAGCTGCTAAGTCACACTCATTGTAAATGTCCATCGTGTCATTATTTGTCTTGTAAATATGTACACTCCACGTTGACCAAGATGGAGGGATTGGTGACCTGCTTTAAGGTGAATTTTATTTGGCTAGAACTGCCTTTGATGATTTTTTGAGCCTCAAAAGTTGCTCTACTATATTAAATGCAATAATTTTTTTTATCAAACTATAGTTTGCATTTTAAATCTACAATAATGCTATTCATTATGCATTTGCCGTCATTGTAAACAAAAAATGCATTTGATGATATTAATAATTGTCTCAAGGTAAAGCTACTTTTAAAAAATAATAATACACGTTACTGGTGTTCATTTAACAGCACCAGATGACCTATTAAAAATGTTATGTTTAAATTTAAAATTCCTACAATCCTACTAAAGCCACATCCATCGATGATTGTTTCTTGTGTACCAAAAGTCACGATAAAGACGTGGTATCTTATTCATGGACATCCATGTCCAATGGTTATTTTACCACAAATATACAATCACTGTATGTTGACGACCTTGAAAAAGTAAAGTGGCATAGCCAAATGGACCCAACCAAAAGAAACTACGATTGAAGAAAAAATGTGAAAAAATAGAAGGGGAAGGGGGCACAAAATAGAGAGTTTCCAATTCAAATGTCCCACAATTTCTTTCTCCTGCTCTTTTTGACCAAGTTGAGGAGGAAACGAGGAATGATCTTCTTAAGGTTCCTAAGCAATCTCCGCACACATCCTTTCATGGCAACATATAGAGGGAACTGCACCGATGCAAATATACAGACAGGAAAGAATGCTGCAGCATAAGTCAAAGTTGAAGTCCATTTGTTCTTCTCTAACTTGATGTTGATCAGAACTGTTGCACTGAATGATAGCATTGTTGTGGCCATGGAGAAGAACAGCAAGGCAAAACCTGCATTCAGTTTCCGTGGGAGAGACTTCCGAAAATCCCACATTTCACAAGGTGATGTGAGGATTGAAAGGAACATAATCACCGAACCCAGTGAACTTAGAAGAGCCACAATATCCATAATTGTGAACACCAAGAATATAGTTTCATGAAGAAATATAGGGAAGCCATTGTCATCTGTGCCTCCCGGGACTGTGTATGCTGCGGCAAAGACAACAGTGGCAACAAGAACAGCAACTGCAGAACATGACTGAGCAGTTTCTTTTATCCATTCACGAGCATCGCTGAGCAGTGCTTCATGCTTTTCCATAAAAAGTTGCTTTGCTGTTTTGTTGTCTTTGTTCTTGTGAATGGTGTAGTGATAAGGGAGTCTCTTTTCTATTCGCTGTATAAGTATGAATGCACAATATGTAGAAACAAAAAGATTAGATACAAGGGTGTCAATTAGAGATACACAGAGATTAGATTGTAAGCAATGACTACTGTAGTCTTTTTTACTCCGTTGTTTTTTTTTTTTTTTTCAAACTTTTATAACTATGTGAATGATGTTTTGCAAAATCAAGGTTTTATAAAGTTAGGACTAAAATAATGGTAATACTAAATATTAAAGTGAGAGTATTGTGTCAGCAAGGTCATTTTTATTTTTCTCTTGAACACATTTACTTTTGTTATATGATTAGAATTAGAATATGAATGAACACATCAAAATTGTGAAGCAGGAGGAAACTATTTATGAATATCATTTCTCATAATGACAAAATATAATATGATACTTACGTCGAACCAACGCAACTCCTCTTGCAGTTGCATAGCAAAACCCGGTTGGGAACCCCCTTGAAATTCTGCAGTGTAGTGAAGGACAGTGTTACTTTCCTTGTCTATTTTTCCAGCAAGACTTCTCACCATTTTCAATTTCTTTAAGATTTGGTAAATTTTCTTCTGGCGGTGTTCGACAGCCATGTACAATATGTTCTGCTCGTCGTCACTAACATGCTCAATTGAATGAGGATGGAAATGAATTATTACTTCAACAATCTCTGTAATTCCATTGCAAGCAGCCATAAGCAAGGGGGTATAAGTTGGTTTCCTTGCACCCTCTTGTTCCCCTTTTATTTCTTTAGACTTTCCTTCTTGTTGTGATCTCCCCATGGAAACTGTTCTATCCCTTGCTATAGCAGTATTTCGCCATGAATAGTCTTTTTGTGCTAGCAAGTTAACAAGGTCCTTTGCTAAATTATGCATTTCCTTTTTCCTCCAAAGTTTATCAATCTCTTCCCATTCTGTACATTAACAAAGCATACAAGAAACATGTGAAGGAAAAAATAATGTCCAAATAATAGAAATACTTTTTGTTTGAAGAAATGTATCATCAATTTGCACCTTTGGCCATAATCTTCCACATGGTGTACCACATCCATGAAATAGCTGCAACTTTTGGAGATATATATTTTAGCAAGAGCATGAAAGGAGTTAATCTTGTTTATACCAATTATACATAAATGATCATGATTTTTTTTCACTAAATTTAATCTTAATCGTTCTTTTTTAATTAGGCTTAAATATATGTTAAATCCATGATAAATTATCAAATTTTGTTTTGAATCCCTAATGAATTTTTTCTGTGTAATTCCTAATAAAACAAAAAATTATTTTTGGTCTTTGTTATTTTATTTTAGTCCATCCAATATATATATCTTTTAAATTTAGTCTTTATAATATTTTATTCATTTTATATTAATCATTTTAATCTTATACCAATATTATCCAAAATTGATATTTATGTTTTAACCTATCATTTTATGCATAACTGATGGTTTCCTTTGAGTTGTAGGTGGTTCATTTCTACCTGTCTTCCCGCCACTTTTCAAATGTTGCCCTTCTCTTGTATTATGCTCGAGCTTCATTTGAGTTGGAGATGGCTCATTTTTGTCCTTCTTGCCACTTTCCAAATCTTCCCTTTTTGATGTGTATTCCTTATTTTGATTGTAGTATTTGTGATCTTGAAAGTTAGGAAGCACTGTGTCACAATATTACAACTATACATTAGCATAACTTGCCATATAACTTAAACTAGGATTTTGCTCATCATCCCAATCCACCAACACTAAGATTAGAATCCAAAATTGTAATTGGTGATCACATCAAAGCAACTGTAATGATAATTATAATTTAAAACCTTGTTAGAACACATAAGTACTTTTGGCCTCTATCACAATATTATAATTTTAGTCCATCAAATTTCAAGCTAATCGAATCCACCATATATCACAATTGTGTGATTTTAGTCTCCTAACATATATATCATTTCATATATTAACAAGATTGATGATGTTGGGTCTATTAAATAAAAGAACTAAAATCACATAATTACAATATCTAAATGATCCAATTGACTCAATTAAAACTTCAGAGATTAAAATCACATAATTATAATACCTAATCATCAGAATTACGATTAAATTTTCTCCTAACTTAGGATTTGGATGATAAAGTGTAATAATAATTATTAATTTTAAAAATCAATATTAAAATTGTAATTAATTTAAGTCTATATATATATATATATATATATTGTAATATGTATTTGATTTTATCACAATGCTGCCTTCTATATTTTTTAATTATCGAAGCACAATTTTAATTTTTGGATGTAACTATACAAGCTTAATTTTGAACTTTTATTCCTTCATAAAATTGATGTGTTTTTATGGGTGATGCATGCTTTGTTATTCAAAAGCCAAAGTAGCTGGCAGAGACATACAAAGGTATATGAAATTTTTCAAAGGCCCCATTTGGGTTTGACTTTTAAACGTAGAGGGCATTTTTGCTAGCAACTGCAGAGTTGTGAGGTCATTGTCTTCCTTTTCATAAGCGAGGTGCTCATATCGTTCCAATATCCATAAAGCTGTGCCTGCATTGAAAATCAATAGCTTACCAATTTCAGTTTCGCTGCTTATTAAAAAGAGCACTCTTCTGCCTTTTTTTTTTTTATATAGTAAGTACAAAGATTTTGTAAAAAGACTTAAACTATATTCTATACAAGCACGTGAGGTAAGAAATGTTGTCATTTTTTATTATGAGAATAATAATAAATGCTGACAAATCGCATTCCTATAACATTATTTGTAGTTCTTACAAAGGTAAAACTTATGTATAGTTCTCTAAATAATACTATTAGTATTGGTCATTAAAATTTCACCTCATAATTCAAAGACCACTTAAAATGTCAACATTTATTAATTGTGCAAGCAAGAACGCTATCACTAGGCACATATGCGGTTGATCGACTATTAATTTGGATCATTTTTAATTTTTTATATTAAAACAGGTCTCTTTTAAAAAATATGATAAACATGTATTTGTTTTGACCAATGATCCAATGAAAAATTTAATTTAATTTGAAGGACGTAAGATGTTATATAGGTATCAGATGAAAGGGCAATTAAGAATATAATAGTTTCATAGTGTTATCTTCTTCTGACGCAGAAAAAGGTAAAATAAGAAAAAAGAAATGGAGGTATATACCAAAGAATTGATCAATGACAGCAGTGTGAAGAATGGACATCCTATCCCCCATGCGGTAAAAATGGATATCTGGATGAGCATCTAGTCCCAAGTCTTGAAGGAAGAAGCTGAGCAAGTGAGTTTTTCCAAGTGCAGCAGCCCTATAGACAGCGGTTTCTCCCAAATTGTTAGTGATACGAAGCAACGGCTCATAATGCTGATGATGATGATGATGATGATGATGATGATGATGATGATCATGCTCCAGAATGCTCTTAGTCATTTCCAGTTCACCCGTGAATGCCACCTCGTGAAGCGGCGTGTTCCCCAAGTGGTCCTGCAACCTCAGCACACGCTTCATCTCTCCCTCTCCCACCCACTCCATCATTTCCCTGTACATTTCTGCCCTTCCACAGTGTGCTGCGTAGTGAAGAGGAGTCCTCTCATGCAAGTCTATTTGCTTGTCCATTAAATCCTTGTTTTCCTTGAAATAATCCCTGAAACCTTCCCATTCGTATCTCTTCGCCATTATATATGGCTTTTTCATTTTATCCTCCATTAAGCTTACCGCTTCCTCGCTCATTGCTACTGATCTTCACTCACCTCCCACTACTCATCATCATGCAACATTTTTTTTTTATATATTTTCATCTTCAGCATATATGCCTTGCTTAATTAATTTAAAACCACCTTTGCAAGAATAACTAATCTTAGAGGTTTACTTTTACTTTCCAACATTGTCTATTCCCTTTTTCTTTAATACTCACAAGTAGAGAGGATACCCTCTCTACCTTCTAGAATTTGCAAGCAAAATATATTTTTCTCCTCCTTATATTATATGAATCTAAAGAACACGTTAAAAATCTCAACTTTTTTGTCCATTAAACGCGCCAATTCATTAAGTTCAACTCATTTTTCCATTTTCAAACAAACAACCGCTTACTAGTATTGTAAAATAACATTTCATGAATAATATAACTTTTGTATTTATTTACTTTTTTTTTATTCTACAAAAATTTAAGGAAAAAAATATATATAATTTTTAGTATTACAATAATAAAAAATTATATATTTTTTTAAAAAATTAGACACAGTTTATAATATCTTTTTTAAAATAATAATAAATTGATGTGTTTAAAATCTAAAATATAAAAATAAAAGGTCTTCTCATCAACGTAATATTTGTTAGTCAACGGTGATGTACTTGTCCCAATTACTACATTGAACATGGACCTGCCCAAAATCAGCTGAGGCAAACACGAACACCCATTCTACCAAAACAGCCACCATCGGACATCGAGATCAGCAAAAACAGGTTCCCATTCTTTTTCCGAATTCGCAAAGATCTGTACAGATTTTCTAAAAATTTGATTATGTTATGATGTATGTATGAGGTTGCAAATTGCTGCTGATTTGTGCCCTAAGCCCCTGTCCACAATAAACTCTCGAGTTCCTTCGCTCACACAATTATTCGCCTCTTTCAATTTGAAATCGAAGGGTAGAAGATATTCATCATTCATATAATCTATTTTGAGATGCTTGTTGATAGTCGTAAAAGGTAGTAATAGTTATTGTTTGATACCTGGGTTGTGGGAAATTTTGATTCTCTGAATTTCTGATTTTACATGAAGATGAAGATTCTTGCTTTCATTTGGAATCAGTTTTTGAGTGCTTTGCTAATTTTCTGATTGAGAAAACTTTGTTTTGTTCTCAATTTTTCCGAACTGTTTATGACCCTTTAGTCTTTATGATTAGACTAGGAGATACGTTCTTAAACAAGTAGACTAGGAAATAGGAAATAGATTCATAATTGGACCCGAGAGTTTATATCCCAAGACTAAAACAACCGGACCTTAATTTCTCATATTATTGAAAATTAGTCCCTATATCTTTAGATATAAACTCTAATTCCCAGATTACAAGTACCGTGTAAATTAATATGATAATCATAGATAGCATCCCCTCATATTGCAGTACTTGAATTCTTTGCCAAAAAAATAAGGAACTTAATTTTTAGTCAATAATAGCAAAATGAAGGGTATTCATGTTTTTATTTTATTCCCCTCGGGTTAGTTAACAGAATCTGCCAAGATCTTTAAAAGTTATTCCCTAGTACAATTTCAACATGGCATATCACCAGAAAAAGAATTGAAAGAAGATCTATTACATTCTATAAATATGACATACCAAATGTGACTGTATTTAATATTGTTCCAACATTTGACTTGGATAGATGATGTATTTATTCATTGTGATGCTTGTGTTCTTCTGAATTTTGGCTTTTCTTGAGGGAAATGTTCAAATTTATAACCATTGATTAAAAATTCAATGGAACTGTAATAAAATACACTCATATATATAACAAACCATGAAATTGTTAAAATTTACTCCGTTGATTTTCCGAACAACTGTTATTACTCTGCATTATTTCTCCCATGCATCCCTCACTTTAGAGGAGCCAAACTCTCTGTTCTTTATACTGATTTTTCACCATCATCAGTTATCAAAAAAGTATCATGTGCAGAGTCTCTAAACTGACTCCCAAGTCCCTTATAGCTATGGTCACTAATAATTTTTAAATGTTTAAAACTTAAAGTTGTACATATTATTGTATCTCTATTGTTTATTGCCAATTAGTTGCAAGTCTTTTCATCCCTTGTAGTGTTATAGTTTCTGGTTTTGTTCTTTCTCTGCACCTATCAGATCTAAATCTAATGTGGCCCTTTTTTATTTGGGTTAAAAGTTTTAGGAACAAAGAACTCAGGAACGGATATGGCTACTAGACGTGTTCGTTATTCCCCTCTTGCCACAGATGAGGATGATTATATCGGTGATAGGAATAGACCTTTTGACCCGCGATTTGATTATACACCAAAAGCCTTGGATAAAGTTCCCTGGAAATCCATTGCCCTTGCACTGTTCCTGTTATTCCTTGGTACAGGACTTCTGTTTCTTTCATACTTTATCTTCACTGGTCATATGGGGGGAGAACGGTCTCAAGCATATGGCCTTTTAGCCCTAGGTTTCCTTAGCTTTCTCCCAGGTATGTTGGATTCTCTAAATATCATATGCATTATGTATGTTAGGCACTCTAGTTTAATACAAAAACAAAGAAATTTGATCAAATTTTGTCAATATTCAAATGAGTTTGGTCAAATTGGGGATGGTGAATGCACTTTATGATTGGCAGA
This sequence comes from Glycine tomentella, assembly GCA_007407185.1. Taxonomy (NCBI): domain Eukaryota; kingdom Viridiplantae; phylum Streptophyta; class Magnoliopsida; order Fabales; family Fabaceae; genus Glycine; species Glycine tomentella. The sequence continues at coordinate 1,047,620 of PYAF01004229.1, forward strand.
AATTTTTTTCATAAATCATAAACTGTGCAGCCTCCTTGTGATGATCAACCTTTGCAATGAATCATTAAAAAACGTTCCAAAGTAATAGGACACGCCAATACTCAATGGGACACACCAATACTCACCAAGAACATAAATTCTATAAAAAAAAGTTGCCACTTTGCAATGAAAGTTACATGCTATATTTGAACTAGAATTGCAAATAATGAGGCATGCAATTATGGATCCATATCCCCTGTCCCATTGACTATCCCACCACTTAAAATATGCTAGCATTAATACTATAATAACACAATTTATTAGCTAACACTTTAATGTTCACTTTACTTTGGTGAGAGTAGAATTAGTGGTATGGAATGGGGACAGGTGATCTTCATCCCTATGATTATGTTTACAATTATGAATTAATGATTCGTTTCATTTTATTTATGTATGGAATTATGTTGCTTGCCATTATTTTTTACCTGTTTTATTTGCTCTAGAGCTTTAAATATCTAACTGCTTTTGTTCATAGACGCTTCTTCAATAATAGAGAACAATTTAGTTTGTATCAACCATGACTATGCAGATTTTATCGTATCTGTCATGTGGATCTTTTGCTGGATAAACTTGCAACATAATTTTATTGATGTTTTGGATACAGGCTTTTATGAGACTCGAATTGCATATTATGCATGGAGGGGTGCTAAAGGATACCGCTTTTCTGCCATCCCTGATTATTAGAGTGTTACAATAAATGAACAATGGAGCTATACCTTGAAAACTTAAATTATCAAATTTGGTTGCAACTTGTATGCTTCAATGGCACGGATCGAAGTATATGGTAGAAAAGTGTTATCGTTCTACTACTTGATACTTAAGTAGGCAATATTATTGCCTTTGGCCTATAAAAAAAAATATTATTGCCTTTGTGCCTGTTTTGTTCCCTTAAACTGAACCCACTTGAATGAGATGGGATCAACTCGTGATTGACGATTGGTTGTGACAAGGTTTGCTAAGGATAGTCTTTGGAAATCACCCTCGCACAATTTTATTGAAATAGTTTAAAATGTGATTATTTAATATATGATAAAAGTGAAGAGATTATATAACTATATAGATTGCACTTCTGCACAAATATCCTTCACATGTGCAGCTGAATTGTAATCTCTTGGAATAATTACAAACTATAGGTAGCCCGTAGCCCCATTGAACACTTCAACAATTAACTAATAACATTCGTCATCATGGATGAATTTTTTAAAAACCTCTCTACCTTTTCAATTTGCGGTTTCAACTACCGTATTATAACAATCACTTTCAATCGTGCATTTTTCATAACTACCCAGGGCTTAGACAAATGAGGAACGTGTGGTAAGATCATTTTGGTCGGGGATAAGGTCAGATGAAAGCATTAATATAATAGTTATTGTAATCATTGTGATTTAAATTTGTGTGGTGGCCCTACACAGTGCACAATAATATGGCTTTTCTTTTTGTCCATGCTTTTTATTCTGTTTAACGATAGAGAGAAATCAAAGTAATAGTAGAGGAGGAAATCAGAAACATAACAAGGCCTTCATTTTCAAAGTTTAAGAGAAGAAGGATCAACAAAAGTCAACTGGTTGCATTTTCACTTAGTCTGTCAATCTTTTTCTAAGACAGTATATGGCTATTGAACAAATGGAAATGGCAAATTTGCCCTTGCGTACCGTCTTAATGATCATTACAACCATCCATACAGACGAATAAACTTGTCTTTCCATAAAATATAAAAATCAAATTTATTTTACAAGTTTGTCTTTAACTAAGACATGATAACATAGCCTTGTAATTAACATCACAAGAAACAATTTTGATTTTATCCACTACACACCGAGATAGAGGTAGGTCACTTGACTATCGAATTTATACGTCTCGCGTGTTATATGCTATGTTTTTCTCCCCTCCAACTATGAATTAAAAATGAGAATTTCAACAATCTTTTTTTTATATATAAAAAAACAGTTTAATAAAATGAGTACACATTTAAATAATAAAACATTCATCCTTTTGATTCCTATGTTCTTTTCATAAATTAGAGTAAAAATGGGGGGAAAACCAAAGAAAGAAAAGAGAGAAAAAAAAAAGGAAGTGAAACCCATTTTGCTTAAGAACTTCTTTTAATAGATTAGTAGCTTTGTAGCAACCCTAGTGAGGCGTTATTTATTTATTTTTTGGAGAAAAAAAATAAGAAAAGTTGAAACTTGATAGATTTTAACATTCCAATCATGTTGGCTCCTCAAAATCCACTAACCAAACCAACTAACCCTAGTGAGCCATTGGAGCATACAATGAGAATTGTTTAATGGTTGCTTATAAAAAAAATATTATTTTAGAATGTAATATATGAGTTTGAATTGCTTGTATAAACAACTATTCCATTTCATTTTATTTTATTTATCTTATCATTCTATTAACATTATAAAAATCTCATATTTATAATCTTGAGAGTTTATTCAGTTTCTCTTTTCGGTTAGGGACCAAATAAGGTCTTATAATTTTTCTAGAGATGAAAATGGGTGTTTACTCATTTTAAAAATAAAAGGACTAATCAACTTAAAAACACAATCTAAAAATTAAGATATGATATGTGTTTCTTTCGTTAACGCGGAGATGGCATCGACTTTTTCCTCTTAGAAGAGAAAAAGATATGACTTTTAAACGCTCCTTCATAAACTAAGGCATGATAATTTTCATTGAAAAAGTGACAGAGATTTATTCTTAATTAATATCTGCATTCTGCATTGCGTGGGATACTTTTCTTTGAATTTTTTTTAATGCACTGTTTTTCTCATCTAAATTAATATATGCATTCTGCAATCTCCAGTTGCTTCTAATTTAATCTTACATTTTATAAATTTAACCCCACCAAATTATCGGAAACCTAAATAGACTGAGGCTGAAAGTGATATAGGCTGAAAGCACCTCTCTCAGAACTATTCTACATTTATAATCACAAACTCAGTTTCTCTTTTCTTTTTCTTTTTTATTTTATTTAATCTAACGAATAATCATAGCAAAAAAAATAAAAATAAAATAGCAACATTCAAAGAATAGACCAGCATAATTCTTCTCTAGATCATTCATTTTACCAAACCATACAGATGCAAGCCACGCGTTCCCTTAAGGAGCCTTTTCTGTTTCTCTCTCTGCATAACGTGGGAAAATTCTTTCGGAAGTTTTAACTTTTCCCTTATATATATCGAATAAAGAGAAGTTATTAACACACTCTCTAGGATAATTTTTATTATCAGCTAAAATTTATTAAAAATTGAAAAGTTTCAAATCATTTTTATTTAATAAATCTTATTTATAGTTTTATGATTTGAAAAAAATTCACTAATAAAAAAGTATATTAAAAGAAATACACTAATATCAACAAAATCTTATGAAGATATAAGATGTAAGATTGATCAGATGTTTAAGGAAGAAAAAAAGATAAAAAAGATTGTGTGTTGAATTCTGTTAATAAAAATTATTAATACTAGTAATTAATATTTGTATATGACATCATTCAACCCAATTAAAAAATAATGTTTTAAAAATATTGTTTAGCAAGTATATTAAAAGAACTATATTAAAAAAATTATTACTAGCAATCTTCCTATCGAATATAGTATTTTCATATTTTACGATTCGTCCAAAATTAGGGCAAACTATGGTCCCTTGAATTCAGCTGCATCCACTGTATCCTAATTAAATGGCATCCTCACGGTTACCCAAAGACAATTCCAATTTCCAGTATCCTGAAACAAAAAATAATAGTGATAATAAGCAATATAAAATAATAATAATAATAATAATCACTGCATTCAATAATAATAATAATAATAATAATAATAATAATAATAATAATAATAATAATAATAATAATAATAATAATAATAATAATAATCACGAGATAGAGACAAGGAGGCAGGAATATTGCATTAATGTGTAGTATTGAGCCCTCGGTACTTCCATCCTATCAGGCTTAGCTTCAATATTTTTTTATTATAGGAAAGCTTCAATATTGTTATTTGTTACGTAAAGTGAATTTTATAAGCAATCTCACTTTTCATTTGTCTAGCATTGGATTAAATGTTTTTTTAGAAGAAAAAAAAAATCTTAGTCCAAATTCATTCTAAGCCATCATTAATTTTGATTTTGAAGTGATATAATTTATGTTTGAATCATTCAGTACAAAATCTTGGATCAAAGGTATAAATTATTCAAAGTATCTTAACACATAATAAATATAAAACTTAAGTCAATTTTTATTTCTTCTCCAACGTGAAATCAAATATGTAAAAATGAATCTAAAATTAATTATAAATTCATAATCAATTTCTCAACGTGAAACTCAAACATGCATGAATTCTCTTTAATTATAAAAAAATCAATTATAGACTCAATCAATTCCAATCTTTTAGGTTCAAGACTTGTAAAAAAAAATCATAATTGAAAGAAAAAATTTCATAAAAAGGTCAATTAAATTCTCTAATAAAGATTAATTATCGGTAAAGTCAGATAAATATTTTTTGGTATAACATGCTAATTTAAAAAAAAAGAGTACCAAAGTTTTGTTAAATATAAATTGATGGGTACGATCATTGGCGGATGCAGAAATTTTATTGAGAGGAGACGAACATAAAAAAAATTATATCATAAATGAAAGTACTATGAATACTATACAAAGCTAATATATAAAAAATTAAAAAAATCTATTACAAAAATTAAGATCACTTCACTTGACTCTTACTTTACGTGTTTTCATATTGTTAAAATCATTTATAATTAAATCTGTGTTAAAACTCAAAATAATTTCTTTTTCAATGTATATAATCAAAGAATCATCAAGAAATTGGTCTTCCATTCTATTTCGAAGTCTGATCATGATTATCTTCATATCTTAGAAAGATCTTTAAGTAGTTGCTGTAGAAACTGAAAGAGTGAGTACAAGTCTAATCACTCTATCAATAAGAGAGTAAATGATGAACTTTTCAGTTCTTGCTAGCCCTTGACATAATTCAGATGTAGTTGGTAAATTAATTAAATCTAAATGATTAGGAATGTCAAGTTCAACTTTAATGAAACGGGAAAAAAAAAAAAGAAAACAAGATAATAAAGAAAACGTAATCTACTTTAAAACAAAATCTAGAATATAGTCTCAAACTCCTAATATTTCAGCATTGTTGACAATTTCAGGCTATTGAATAGTAACAAAAAAATAAAGACTCACTTGTAAATAATAATTTTTTTTTTTAACAAAAATGAGCTAGGCCCAACATGGTAAAGGGTGGTGTGTAAATTAATGAGGAGATACCTGAAACCCTTATCTTTCACTTGTTACATTATCAAATGACACAATTTTCTTGATGTTCTCTTGGGATTTGTGTCTCCTATTTGTCCATATCTCTCCATTGTTCTTTCTCCCTCTTCCTCTTTATTCTTTTCTTTTTTATTATTATTTTTTTCGTTTTATCATTTTCTTTTCCTTTTTTTTTTCTTTTTCTGTTATCTCTATTTTCCTTTTTATTTTTATTACATTTTCTTTCCTCTTTTTTTTTTATATATTTTTTTCCTTTTTTATGTTTTCTTTCCTATTTATTGTTTTAATTTCTTTTTCTTTTTCTTTTCTTTTTTTTACTACGTTTTCTTTATATATTTTTTCTTTTCCCTTTCACCTTTTATAATATTTTTGTTTCCTCTTTTTTTTTCTTTCATTTTCATTTTTTATTTTTTTTTATTTTTTTTTAAATTTTCTATTTTTTTAAAATTTTCAAAATTTAGGGGGCGATAGCCCATCCTAACCCCCCTAATTTCGCCTTTGCGTATGATCCAAATAATAATAATGAAATCATAGTGTTTATTTAAGACTTAAATTTTAGTGAAAATATTTTTACATTATTAATTAATTAAAAGATATTCTAAATGTTGATTTTAAAATAATTATTAAAAAATTATTTTTTTAATGTATTGCAATTCATAATTATATAATAGTTAAGAAAAATTTTACATTTCTTTTTATATTAATTAAATTTTTATTATTAAAAAAATGAAAGAAAACAAAGAATTGGAATTGAAGACTTTGTTATTAAGAAAATATTGCATTGACTATGATCTATTTTTTGTTCCTCCTTTCATTTTATCTTTTGTTGGTTAAAGGATGTTATAAAATTTCAATACACTTTTATAAATATAAAATAAACAATTAAATTCTAAGAAGATATGTATAATTAATTAATATAAAATGAAAAATACATATTAAAAAGAAGAATGCTTTGAATTCATAAAATTTATAGTATAAATTATTTCAAAATAAATTCTGAATTTAAAAGTAGAAGATAATTATCAAAAAAATATTACATTATTTTTTTATATACCATAAATATAAGTTTTAAAACATATTTTTAAGTAAAAAAATCTTTTTCTTTATATATAACTCAAAGGTGAAGACTTTTTCTTTTCCTTAAACGTATTTCATTATAAATTTGTTAATAATTCATATTTAAAATATTTTATTACATTTTTCTATTTTCAAATACTGTTTTTTTTTTCAATATAAAAGGATTTTTGAAGTTAATTCCATTTATTTTTTGACTTTTCATTTGTCTAATAATTAAAAACTTTGAGCAACATATAAAAATAAATGAAGCAAAAAAAAAAACATATAAAAAGAAATATTAAATATTTTTTATTTTAAAATAATAATATTTTTATGTATTGTTAAACTGATAGTTCAGGGACACTCGTTATCTCTTACATATTCATGAACTTCCAATCCATGTACGAGGTCAGAGCAACCAAATTTCTGTGCTCAATGTGTCAAAGACATTTGGAATTTCCTTCTTTTTTTTTTTTTTGGTAATTTTTATCTTCTTTTTCTTTTGTTTTTTTCCAGACAAAATCAACCAGAATAAATAATGTTGAAAAAGAGAAAACGAATCAAAGAAGAAAATTCAAAATTGTCTACCTTGCCTAGAAGGATCCAAACATATTTGGAAGCACTAAATAACCCAAAGATCTCTTTTTCCCTGCACCTTCTCATCAATCTTCTTCAAAATGGTAATTTATCTTATATTATTGTCTTTCTATTTTTTTATAATAAAAAAACTAGTAATTAAATATTCATTTATTATTTACTTGACCAGCAAGTTCTTTTTTAAAACTTTATGAAATTAGATATTCCATTTTTTGTGAAAAAATCAATTCATTAAATACTGTTGAAAAACATGGTCAGAATTTGAGCTTTTGGCAACTATGGACAGTGATATGAACTTTCCGTATTTTAGCGGAGAAGCAATCCTTTTTCTGTTTCACTGTTTCCATTTTCAGCTTTGTTCTTGTGTTTGAGCATTTGAATCTCGACAAAGGTTTCACCTTTGGGTGTGTGATTCAATCCCAGCTATAGCTGGGGGAGTGAAGGTAAGGTTGTGAACATTAATTTGCTTGAAGGAGGGTTTGTGAATTGAATTGGTAAAAATGGGTCTCTTTCCTTTCGGGAATTATTGATTGGTGTTTACTGGGATTAATGAAACCTAGCTAGAAAGGAAAAGGGGGGAGAACGAGTGAGTGTATTTTTTATTTTATATATAAATATGTGTATTGTTTCGTAGTGGTTAAATTTGTGGAAAAGGTAAAAGGTTTTTTCTTTCTTTCTGAGTATACATACTAAAGGGTTTTTGAGAGTTCGGTTTGCTTTGAGATTTGTGTTTTGGATGATGGAGGAAGCTCAGGGCAGTTCTAGTTCCCTGCCACCTTTCCTCACCAAGACTTATGAGATGGTGGATGATCCTTCAACTAATTCCATTGTTTCATGGAGTGCCACCAATAGGAGTTTCATTGTTTGGAACCCACCAGAGTTTTCAAAGGATTTGTTACCCAAATACTTTAAGCACAGCAACTTTTCCAGTTTCATCAGGCAGCTCAACACTTATGTAAGCAAATTCAATCTTCTTCATGTTTATGGATTTTATAACTTGTTTTTTTCTTCTTCTTTGTTTTGTTTTCTTGTTTTCTCATGAATGGCTTGATTGCTTGAACTGTGCCATGGTTTTCTGTTTGATCAGGGCTTTAGAAAGATTGATCCTGAACAATGGGAATTTTCAAATGATGATTTTGTAAGAGGTCAGCCATATCTTTTGAAGAACATCCATAGGCGCAAACCTGTTCATAGCCATTCTTTGCAGAATATCCAGGGTCAAGGGGTTTCTTCGCTGACTGAATCAGAAAGGCAGAGTTTTAAGGATGAGATAGAGAAGCTTAAACATGAAAAAAAACAACTTCTACGGGAGTTAGAGACGCATGAACAGGAGTGGAAAATGTATGAGGTACAATTACAACACTCCAATGATTGTTTGGAAAAGTTGGAAAAGAAGCAAGAAAAATTGGTTTCTTCTGTCTCTCAAGTGTTGCAGAAACCTGGGATTGCCTTAAATCTCTTGCCGTTGACAGAAAACATGGATAGAAAACGGAGGTTGCCAAGTGGTCTCTTTAGTGATGACACTAGCATTGAAGATCATATGGAAACTTCCCAAGTATTACCAAGGGAAAATGCAGATGGTGCTTCTATTTTCACATTAAGCACGGAACGGCTGGATCTGCTCGAGTCATCCATGACGTTTTGGGAGAATATTACACATGATGTTGGTGACGTATTTGTTCAAAGTCATTTAAACTTGGATTTTGATGAATCTACAAGTTGTGCATATAGTCCAGCTATATCTTGTGTGCAACTAGAAGTTGAAGATCAGCCTAAGTCACCTGGAATCAACGTGCATTCTGAGTCCGCTGTAGTTGCGGCTCCTGATCTTGATGCATCAAAAGAACAACCTCTCGGAACAGCTCCTGTGACTACTGGTGTTAATGACATATTCTGGGAACGATTCTTGACAGAGAATCCTGGTTCGTCAGAAGTGCAAGAAGCGCATTCTGAAAGAAAAGGTTCTGATGGCAGAAGTAATGCCAAATTTTGGTGGAACATTAGGAATGTAAATAACCCTCCAGAACAGATTGGGCATTCTTAGCAAAGCAGAGCAAACTTAGTTGCAATTGATTATTCCTTTTAGCTTGTGATGCCTCTCAATTTTCATGTAATAAATGTAGGTATACATATGCCATATTTTTGGTTAAATGATTGCATCCTCTATAGAATTTAGTCAATTTTGATACTGCTCACTCTCTTACTGTGCTAAAAGTATGGTTCGTTTTTCTACACTTTTCTCCCTATTGATCCATTCTTTATGTTGCTTTTCCATATAATTGAAACCAACTGCATATACCATCTGTTGCTGTCTCCTGTAGGGTGGTACCCAATATTGACATTTAAAAAGGGTCTATAATGGGATTTTGTTAAATCATGTAATGGATGACATTATTTGTAAATAAGATAAGTGAGTAAAGAATACATACCCTATTACCCCATATCGTACTACTTGTGAAGAAGTAATTGTAGTAAGTACCTTTTGTCTTGTTTGGGATTAAGAGGTTGAAGAGTGGTAGTTCTTGTCCCTTGCTTTCACTATGAATACGAATATTTTTTTAGATTATTTAGGGCTATGTTGCTTCACTAATTAGGAGGATGGAAAGAACTGTTGCATATTGAATTTATGAGATTTAAATGATACTACAGGCTCAAGAGTATCACATTTAAAAACAGATTACTGAAATTGATATTTTTTATATTGGGAGCAAGAAGAAATTGTGAGTAGATACTTTTAGATCCAATTTCATCATTCAATAATTTTCACAGGTCTTCTGATTAATAAATTTATAGTCTCGAATTGAGAGTATTTAGACAGTAGATTACTTGAAAACTAGGATTTTTCATATTAGGAAATACAAGATAAAATGATTTATGATTGTGAGTGTGTACACACACATATACACATTCGGGTTATGTATAATGTATGTATTTATCAACTTTCTTTTTCTAAATAATTTTTTTTATCATTTAATTTTTTTACGGAATCTGGAGAACATGTCAGCCATGCCATTTTGATATGTTCAATTGTCCATTAATTTCTCTCTGCTTTTTCTTCGATTATTGCTATATTGTATTCCCATGATGGAGTTCTGGTTATTCAGTTCATATTTCTGGCCTTCGTTTGGATTTGACTATTACATGTTTAGATTTGCTTATTTTAGGGGCTCGATTAATTTTGGTCATGAAGCTTTCTGCTAAACCATGTGATGGCATGATGTGCACCTAATTTCTTAGTGGAGTCCTTATTTTACTATTGGCTGATGCATTTCGCAGTTTGCCTTTATTTTTTATTTCAAATAAAAGTAGAAGAATAGAAGGGTAGAAAAAATAAAAGAAATTCCTATTTGTGTTACAGACTTGTGAATTTAAGTTGCTGATAACTGATTAACTTGAAAACGTGCAATTTATATTGATTTATACTTGAGATATCTCAGGCATGTGTATTTATCTGAAATGTAATGGTTGTGATTTGTGAATCTTTGCTTGATTTCATAGGAGTATTGTATGTATCTTGTATCTAAATCTGAGCTTAATTAACTGATTGTTAGTATCTTGTATCTAGGGGTGACAAGGATTCAAAGGTGTAAACGCAATTATCAGCTATTTGTTTGATTGTTTGTGTAACCTACTGTCATCATGCAAGGGAGCATTATTTATTTTGTAAGACATGCATGTTTTCTATGTTAATTTATAAGTTTGTTTAATTTGTTTTATGATTATGTCAGTTTATTATTTAATATATCATATAGCATTAAAAATATATTTACCAATTCGATGATGATTCATCTCAGGAATTTAATGAGATTTTCTAAACATTGCTTACAGAGTTCAAAGAACTTCCAACATATTTGATATTTTCAGCAGTTTTGTAACTATCTATATTTAATAATGTTTTCAGCCTTGGTCGTCACGTGTTATGTTTTTATCAGGGTAGTGCTACATTCTCAAAATACACAAAACTTATCGCTTTCAAAGGCCTGCAGCAAACTACCAAGGCTGTGATGAAATCATGATATGCTAATTTGAAAATGTAGTTGCCCAGCAATTGGAATGGACATTTAAATAAAAAAAATTCGTTAATTTTCTTTTTTACGAATTTTTTTCCAGTTCCTCGAGCCCCAAAATGCAAAACAAAAATTAAACAAACCACTGCAATTGAAAATTTCATCAAGTTTTAATTAGTTGTTTTTTCATAACCGCTGGTATAACTTTTATTTATTTCATGAAGTTTCTTATATATATATATATATATATATATATATATATATATATATAAAATACTATCAAATCAGTGAAACAATCATTAAAATGTTTTTGCTTGCAACTTTTACATTTTTGCTCACAAGTCACAAGCTGTTATCCACTTCACTTTCACAACCACAACCCACCGAAAATGAAACTGAATGGGTGTAGTGGACAATTGACCCAGTCAAAGGCAAAACTAAACCGTAGACTTTGACCAAAGTGGAAGATCGCATCATCGCATGGCCAAATCATTGTGCTCGTAACTATGATTAGTAAATATACAATTTGGCTGTGAAAGTGAAAAATATGTGTTGATTTAATCCCTGTATATAATGTTATGGAATGTGCAAAATTTATTACAATTTTTTCCCTTTATTGACAGTTGTTAATATTTTATAACGAAATGGTTGAATTGGCGTATTAACAAAACTCATGAAGTGTTGAATGTTGCGTGAGCAACGACATGTATATAAAAAATATGCAGAGTTTCAATACGAATTAGGTCTTCTACAGAAGTACTAGTAATTATGATTGTTTAATATAATATTAATGATTAAGTTTGTTTCTATGTTAACTTTACACATAGAGTGTTGAATATCATAGACTGAGAAATGAAAGAGAAAGATCAAAATGTAAAAGAAACAATCAGGGAATAATGATAAGTTAATCTTCAAAAGATAAATGATTTTTGGGTTGATCATCATCATGGTTATTACGATAGAATTGCAGGTCAAAGTATGAAGTCTTCCAAAACTAAGTTACATCACTTACGTGTATTTCATGCAACATAATTTAGGAAATTGACTACTTTTTATATATATACGCCTAAATCTGCTCATGCCTCATGGTGCTTAAACTCAACTTTATTTATTTAACAGAGGTGACACATATTGAATTCTAAACCACTTGGTCATAGTAAAAGCTTTGATAACATGCTAGATAGATGTGGATTAGGTGTAACTGGAGTCCAAAAATTAATCTAAAAAAAAGAGGGTTAGCCAAGCTTTATTAAGATCATTTTGCCTGTATTTCTAATAAGTATGGGTCATATTAACGCGACAAATCTCATTCATATGTATCTAGTCATCCATTTTGTTAAAGCTTTAATAAAATCACTTCGAAATTTGAATCTCCAAAAATATGATGTTAAGTCAAGAGTCAAATAGAATATCCTAGGCTTTTCTATTATTTATTCTTTTGTACGAGGTAGTCAGTCAAATTTTAAATGATACCTTGCAACTAAAAGTTTTACCTTTATTGACGAGGATCATTTTTAATGATTTTGAGTCATTTGTTATATTGAAGTCTTTCAAAATTGAAATTACTGTAGTTTGATAGTAACATACTAAGACAATTACTTTTCTAGTTTTCTTCTTTTATGTCTTCTCATGCTATTTTATATCAAATTTCCCAAATGTTATTTTATACTTTTTGATAATTCCTTATTTTTACCTTTTTATGTTCACATCCGTCTAGGCTTGTTTTAATGTTGTATACATCATTTAATGTTTTTATGTATGCAGTTAATGTGCCAAACTCAACTATTTGATGAAAAAATCTTAAACCATCTATAAAAGGGTTAATTTATAATAAATTTATCATATTTAAAGACTAAATATAATTCATTAGTATCGATCTCGTAATTTGAGGTTTGAGTAGTTTACATATCCAATATAGGTTTGATCCTTATTAACAGTACGAAAAAGAGAGACTAAATTGCATACATGTCATTCCATATATCCATTAATGCGGACTAAACAAATCCATATTGCTACCTTAATAAGTTAGGCAAAAAGATTTTTAAATCTTAATTCTTAGTTGCTCCAATATCGCTTTATACTATCATTTTAAACTAATATTGTTTAATTAATATTAAAATATTTTTCAAAACAAACATTTCAGTGACTGATTTAGTTTAGATTTGATTGTGTTGGGAAAAAGAAAAAGAAACTAAAGTAACAAGGAATCACAGTTTCAGAAACTAACTTTGTCATTTACTCGAGACTCTTGTTTAGTGGGCTATATCTCTGGTTAATGAGTATTGAGTAAGAACTTCAAGGATGCTGCCATGCTGGCACGTGATGGGAGGACAATATGTAGCTAAAGTTCTAAACATTTGATAATATAGCCAAAAGAAATGCCCATGTTATAGGATAGCTGGTAAGTCTATAAATTAAAGGGTTCATGAAAACAATGCTAAAGAGAAAGCTTTAATGATTCAGAAATTGGTTGGCTTCAACAAATTAGTAGTATTGATTAGTGGATCTAGCTAGCATAGACTCATGCCGTAAGTTGTGAGACAATGTCAAGGAGTTAGCTCTTCATTTCTGCTATTTTTATGTATATATCAAAGCTTTAACTCAAAATATCAAGTTGCTCAGAGAAAAGCCTGCTGTAGCATGGTTCAAGCAGATAGCATTGAAGGGCAATGAAGTTTTATTGCTTCTGCCTTTTAACAGTATCCCTAGTATACCATCTTCAGGCATTGTAACTTTTGAATGCCTGACTTGAAAGCAATTAGATGATGGGTCTTGTATCCGCAAGTGAATTGTAACTCAATGCTCTTACAAAAACAAAAAATAAATATCATTTCATTTCATCTCTTTTCCTTCCTTTCCCTTTTTCCTTCCCAAAAAGCCATACATGATGTGCATCATAGCAGTGTGTGCATTACTCTTGTTGGCTAATATTGTCATTTGGATTCCTAATGTAACACTTACTTCAAAAACAATGCTACCGAATGCGGATTGAATATACTGCTGAGCCAAACATTTGCTCGATAATTAATCATGATTTGATTGATTGTCAACAATTCCACCATGCTTCCAAATAACTACTCTCAAGAGTTCTTTGTGCATGTTATGTACATATGCATGCACATTGCACAAAGAAGAACTCCTATTAATAGTTATTTGGAAGCATGGAGTTAGTCGAGATCGTGATGATGCAACTAAACTTGAAATTTATGGAAACACAATTACATGGAGAGAATATTGAGTTCCAAGAAAAACTAAAGCATGGCAAGAACTACATATATATGGTTTTAGATTCATTGTGGTCAAGCCTGTAATCTAGACACAGGTTTTTTATTCATTGTAACTCCATTGCAAGTTTAGTTTAATACCCAAGCCACCTTGGCTCATGTCAGACCATACCTGCCGGAACACTTTGACAATGAGGTCATGATACTCATCTGCATTCAAAGTCAGATAACATGCCAACAGATCTTCCATTTCTTCTGGCTTGCTAATCTGATTCTCAATGATCATCTCAATCATTGAATCTCTGAAATCTTGCTTTGGATCCAATGAGGACTTGATCACCGCAAAGCTCTCTAATCCTGGTGTTTCCTCCACAGTTTCCTCCCTTTTTTTCTTTGTCTTTAGTTTTGCTTTCTTCATGTCTTCTAGAGCCTTTATTTTGCAGATTTCAACCTTGGAAACCATCCTTGGAGAATGTATTTTGACCCTAGAGCTTTGCTTTTGTTTCCTCCTTTGAAGTTCTCTGCTGGGAGGAAGATGATGTGGTTGCTTCTGCCTCTTCAACTCCTCGGATTGTTTCAAGTTCTGCCTCTCAGAACTCATTTTCTTGTGAGACGGCTTATCAATTTTCTCAATCTCTTCTATAATGTTTCCAAGGATAGGATTCTTTGAAACTGCTGAAGTGGAAAAAGCATGTGTTCTTGGGGTGCAAATTGTTCTAGGTAATTCATATTGCAACACATCTTTTTTTTCCACTGTTTTACTGGATCCAAACTCAACTTCCTCCACTTCTCTTCCTAATGTCAAGAGTTGCTCTTGAAAAGCCTTTTGTGCTTTCCTCTCAAATCTTATCCTTAAGTTTTCATATTCCTTTTCTCTATTGTACTCATCCATATCCTTTGAAACCTTCCCATCATTCAGCAACTTTCTTTCTTCTCCAAGAGCAATATTATCCTTCTCCTTTAACTTGAGTGTGCCTTCTCTCTTTCCATGTTTCTTAGCATCCCTTCTAACACCAAGGCAACTTGTGGTTGAGGAGGAAATAACATTATCATCAATATCTTTATTCTTCTTATCCTCATAACTCTCTTCATTAAATGGTAATTGTCTACAGAAAGCACCATCATCATCCTTTACACAACATCTATCTTCTCCATACTCACAAGAATACTGTGGTGAACCACTCTGCTTTGCGTTGTGCTTCGTTTTTTTAGCACTTGGCTCTGAATTGATTCTCATGTGCTTGAACTTTGACAACCAAGAGAAAGGAGATGCATGAGAAATGAAAGAAGAGCTAGAAGAAGAAGAAGAAGCTGAAGAGTGTTTTCTTCCTCCCCACTTCATCATTATTTGATTTTTTGGCAAGGTGATTATCCTCCTTTTGATTTGGTTAAGGTTTTTACTATAGTCTGTGGAAGATAGAAATAGAATAGAAAGAATCAAAACTCAAAGTGGAAGATATGTTTCATAGTGGCAAAACTCGTGAGACATAGTAGTGGGACGGTTAGGATGTTAAATACGAACGTGGGTTTCCTACTGTTTTCTTCTGCAGTTTTTCAAAAGACACAACCACCCAAAACCTGTGACCATTTACCCACTTTTGATGCTTTTTAGTTTGTACTTACAAAAAGTTATGTGCCAATGAGGGGGCCTCCGTTTGAAGGTCAAAAGGATGAAGTAATGGTTACAATGTTACACTTTATTGCTATTGATTAAAGAAGAGGTTAGAGGAGAAAGAGAAACGTTACACTCTTTCTTTACACACTCTTTTAAATATAGTAATATTTTTATTAATTGAATTCATTAAAAAATAATAAAATTGAATATCTCACATCTTATTTAATTATGTTTATTTTTTAATTAGATTTACAGTTTTATTTTGATAATTTATATAATTTTTTAATTCAAATTTGTATTGTGCAGATAATCGTGATAAAAGTTCAATTCCAAGTTCTAACTAGATAAATATAAACAGCACCTATAAAATATTATGAAAGTTTTTTCCAAACAAAAATTAAGCTGTGTGAAAGAGTGAAGTAGGACATTGTCTCAAGTCTTAACTAGATTTGCTGGCTTGTACGTCATTTATATTAACAGCTAGTTAGTGTTACCTATACCTGAAGGTTCAGTCCTTAACAGGGCTCTTATCGTAGTAGCCCATTTAATTTTGATATACACGAAGGTTAATCTTTTCTTCATTCGCATGTATTCTTGTGTACACGAAGAAGGGTGTAGCAGTATAAAGGAACAAAATTTCAAATCTTTCTCATTGCTGATTGAATTTTTCAATATTAGCTAAAATATTTCAAAGCCTTTTAATTAAGACCGGAAGTAAATTTTGTTTTCATTCACATATATTCTTTTGTAAAATGCCAATCATGAAGAAGGGTGTGGCAGTATGAAGGAACAAAATTGTAAATCTTTCTTATTGCTTATTGAATTTTTTGTTGTTCGCTAAAACATTTCAATTAAGTGAATAAGTCAGATCTGCAAGAAGTCCCACCCTCCACCAATTTTGTGATTTAAGCTAGGAACCCCTTTGAATTTTCATCCCAGTTAACTATATCACTAATTTAATATATGGCAGATGGTTCTAATTTCACGTCCCTCTGTTCGGAAGGTCAAAATCATGCTCGTGAAATCACTATTCTAAGTTAACTATTGGCTTCAAGTGCATTTTATGGCGTGATAATGGCAATGAGTTGGAATTGCTAAATTTCAATCAATGTTGAAATAGATGGATAATCATCACTTACCACAGTTATGCCTTGCTTTGAATTTCCTTCCCTTGATCATAAAACTATTTATTAACAGCAGTTTTTAGCTTTAAAGAGAAGCGCCAAATTAGAGGTCCGTTAACAGAGCCCGCTCAAAGGAACATTCATTTTTAGCCAAATACAAAACATTTAGTATTTATGAGTATATCTAGATCCTGAAAGTGTATTTAGCACTTTAAGAAAAACTAACCGAAGTGTTTGATATGTGCCACAGAAGTAAGGAAACTGGAAAAATGATCAACGGAAATATTGTTCTTTCCCTTTATATTTACTACTAGTTTTTTTTATGAAACCTTATGTCTGTTATTGCTTATATAGAAGGTAGTTATTAACTTATTAGTGTTATTATTATTATGATTATGATGCTTTTTGTAATTTATTTCCAACTGCTTATTACAACATTCAATTTGGTCTTGAAAATGATCAAGCTGCTAATTCTACATGTTATGCTATAATTGGTCACTGCACTGCAATTCTACGTACGAAGTAATTAAAAACTATTGGACTCCCAACCTAAGTAAATGAACGAAAGGTTGGGTTTGCCTTTGCTTGCTGGTAAAGAAACGCACAATTTTTTTCTTTACCTTAGGAGAAAGAAACACTCAAATTTTCCACATTACAAAATTTGTCTATTTTTCTTTCTTGTAATATTATGCACGCATGCTTTAATATCACAAGACTAGAATAAGGTAACCTTCTATAAAAGAGTTAAAAAAACTACAGTCATGTTAATTTAAAGAAAAATAAGGATCCTCATTCCTCCATCCGTTGATATGAATTTGACAAGGTGTTGAAGACACCCCCCCCCCCCCCCCCCCCCCCCCCCCCCCCCCCCCCCCCCCCCCCCCCCCCAAAAAAAGTCCTATTTGAGAGGAAAGTTGCAGCAGCAAAAATAAGACGTTACTTAAAAGTAAAACACTTGCAGATCGTAATGCTTACGTAACCTTCATGTTGAGAAACTAAAAGAAAGGAGTAATGAGAAAGTTCAGGCTCAATTCAACACTTAATACTTGCCATAATTTTCCATACTCGTTGGCAAATGGTCCCTGCGTGAGATTTCTTATTTTTTTCACCAATGGTTAAACATAGGACCTTGAAACTTGGTTAAAAAAAGAGAGAGAATTGAAAACAAACTTTCTAATTCACTTTTTCTAACATTCTTTATTATTGTCTAAAATTCTTTATAAAATACAAAATTGTGTTCGCCTCACTTTGTTTTAGAAGATTCACTCATTATTTTGTATTTTTTTAATAAATTTTAACTAATGGGTGAGTATAATAGAAAGAACTATGTTTGAGAGTGTAGTTTGAAAAGAAAGAATAAGAAAAAAAGACATTTTTAATTTTGCTGCAGTAAAGTGTATTCGAGCTGTAGGTGGTCCATGAACAACAAAGCTTGGCCCTAGATTGGAAATCAAGTCAAGGAATCAGTGCAATACGTTTCCAGAAAAAAGCCCAATAGGCAATGGCTATCAATTGCCTTCACATTTGTAAGGCGTCTTCGTGGGCCTATGATAAGCTGATAATTAAGCTCTTTTCAATAAGTAAAGTATAATGTACATACAGATTAAAACATGGCCATTATTGCTTCAAGATGACATCAATTATACTCAAACGGGACTATGGTCTATAAACAGACACAGTACAAGCCCATCTCTGCAACGCAAATTGACAATTAATCCTCCTATTTTAATTTAATATTTCTGGATACGATTTGTAGGCTTGTGACGCTTGTCATTATTTATTATGCAAGAGAAGAACTGCCCTTTACCAATATAATATGGTTTGCGGATATCTATGTGTTTAAAATATGTGATTAGGAGTTCAATTTTTAGTGTGGACGACAAAAACCTGTTAAAAGAAGTAAGTTCTTTAAATAAATTTCCCTACCTTGAAGAAATTTAGTCCTTGACTTTCGGTCACGATTACTCCGGACAACCAAAAAACCGCCCTTTTTTTCTTTTCAAAATATCACTAATTGAAAATGTCCAACAACACTTACTTTTGTCCACAGAAAAAGAATCAAGAAGAAGACAACAAACTACTAGGTGGTTCAGGAATCTGGATGATCATGCTCAAGTCAAGAGTCAAGACTGTGAATATGAACATATTGGCAGCCAAGTGACCACAAACTGTGATAGAAGCTTGTCTACCATAAAAAAATGTGATTGAGCCCATGAGGCCAAATCACCTAATTATCTAGAAAACTGTGATTAATAATATAACACCTTGTAGGAGGCAGTCAGGCAGACATTCCACCAGATTTAACTATCAAAATTAAAATATACTATTAAGGAGGTTCTATAACTACAAGCTAAGAAATTGTATTGACTGCTCCAAATTCTTTAGCTTTCAGTTCATATTTTTTTGGGTTATACAGTTCATCATTTAATTGCTGAAGAATTGCTTCATCTAAGAAATTGTATTGACTGCTCCAAATTCTTTAGCTTTCAGTTCATATTTTTTTGGGTTATACAGTTCATCATTTAATTGCTGAAGAATTGCTTCATGGGATTGTGTTTTGGGGGAGAAATAAGGTCTAATCCCCTCTGAATCTCTGATGGTTCCATTTCAGTAAACATTTTTGTCTGTGTATAGTGGAATTTATGTTCTTTTAGTCTTTTACATATTGTCCTAGTCATGGATTCTTTTTCCATTATTGAAGAATTGATTATTTTTTTGCTTTTGAAAGCAAAATATAAGCTCTCTCATTTGCAACTGGTGATTCCATTCTAGAGCACTTATTTCCCTGATATGCTGCACAATCAAATTATTATATTTTTTTCCAGATTAATATAAGTTAACTGAAGTCCCTAATTCCTTAATCTTAGATTTTTCCAAACAATAAACTTGATATTTTTGTTATAAATTAACAATTTTATTCTCAATAAATCCTTTAATTTGTATATAACCGTTCATCTGAGTTTAACATTAATTATATGTACCCATTATTCCTATTTCCTTTTTTATGGGAAGAGTACATCTAATTAATTCCTTTTACTTTACACATGGAACAATAAATTTTTGCAATGGAAAATAGGGATGGAATAGCATTCCTTTCTCATTGCAACAAATTAGTGTAGTGAGAAATGAGGTTTTGTTTTTCCTTTTTAATACACATTAATAGCCATTATTTTAAAAAAATTACACTTACTTCTCCTATTTTTATATACAGACCATATATTAATACCCTTTAAAATTACTAACTTTATGGGAACTTTTAGTGATATTATCTCGTTTATTTTATCTTACAAAAAATTCATAAATTATGATATAATAAATAAGATATAGACAAAGTTGAGAAAAAGTATTTTGAGAAATCTAAAAGTAACTAATTGCCCATGATGACCAAATATAACTAAATGATCGAAAACCAAACGTAACTTTCGACATCTAAGAACTAATACCCAAAAAGGGGGATAACACATTATACTATGTGTGAATGTTATCATGACTTGAAATTTTGAAGATTGCGTAATTTGGGAAACAATATATAAAGTAATGTCTAGTGTAAAATAGGGAAAAAATCATCATTTGCAAAATAGAACTAGCAAATGGGAAAGAAATAAAAATGGGACCACTGGACACTTTTTTTATAAAAAAAAAAAAAATAAAAATCCAGAAGACGAGAGATTTTTATATAAGGCAAATTATCATCATAATTCACTCACATCTTCTAGTAGTAAAGTTTGTATGAAGTGATAATAAATTTATTACGACTTCAAACTGAACCTTAGATAATTATTATATGCTATATGTTTGCATGATGATAATTTGCATGAAGTTTTATGTGCAAATGATGGCAATTTGCCTTAAATTCTGATAATAATTTACTACGACTCCATACAAAATTCACGGTAGATGTCTATGATACATATTGATTTTATTGTTTTTGTAATCTCTAAGGTTCTGTTAGAAGTGATAATAAATTTTATTTTCAAACTTAAATTTAAAAACAAAAACTATTTGGATAAAAAGAGTTTATATGATTTTTTGAATTGATTTTAAAATCATTTTAACTTACTTTTTAAAAATCGGTATTAATGATTGACAAACATAAAGTTTTAAATTACAGTCATTATTGCAGTTTTATTTTTTTGATATGATAAGAAATTACAAATAAATAAATGTGATTCATGTGATTACACTTGTAATCGTATTGCACTACCAAACACTAAAAAACTTTTGATATTGTAGTGAAAATTATAATTAGATATTATTTTTTGAAAGTATGTTTGTATTTAAGTTGTCACCAATTTTCACTCTTTTCAATGGATAAAATGCAAAAGTAACAATTTTTTTTTCCCTCAAAATTATACAAACTTTGTAGGAAAAGTTTATCCAAAATATGTACTAAAACTTTGACATAGATTACTGAGACTATTTTTTTTTATTATTAAAAATAACACTATAACAACTCTAACAAAACTCTATTTTCATGAGCAAAAGATAAATCGGGTGAACTGGACCCATTGCTGGGAATTAAGAGGCTTCACTCGAGCTGCTTCTTGGTCGGACAAAATGATGGAGCAACAAATCGCTGAGAATCAATAAAGCAATTGAAAATTAATATTAATACAGTGTTATTGTCACCATTAACAACCGTCTTTCTCCAACTGCAGCATATTACTCAACCTCAACTACCACCATGTCTCTCTGGTTATATGTTTCTGGTGGAATCTTCAATTATTTTTCATTTATGCGTCCTCTGAGCCACCACTTTCTTTGTCATTCATTTAGTCTTGAATATTAAATACTCATTTGGTGAAGTCATGCCCCACGTTACCTCACCCGTACAATTAAATTTATCTCGTGAATAGTGAATATTATCCCTATAATGGATTAATTACCCTAAGCAATTAGAGGTGTATGTAGTGTATGAGAGTATAGGTTTAAACTTCATTAATGTTATTGTACACAAATAAATAAATAAAAATTAAATGAGATGTACATATCTATTTAATTAATATCCACAAGTTGAAGTGAATTTGTTTTAAAGTTAGATAAAATAGTTTTCATAATATTAATCATAAATTTTAGACTAGAACGTGTCTACAGATATTTAGATTTTAATAGAATGTCTATTGTTAGTCAAGCACTTAGAAAAACCAGTCATGTGTGGCTCCAATTACTTCCCAAAAAGTGAGGGTAGAAACAAACAAGCTACCATGAGTCTATGATCATTGTTTTCATGGATTGTTTGAACGGCGTGAAACAGGATTGGTATAATGACTAGGGTTAAAAAAAAAAATTGGTGGAGGTCTCTGGTTTCCGGCACGAATAGCGCTAGATGCGGTGTCAGTAGCGCCAGAGCGACGCCAGTAGCGTGGGAGGTGCATCAGAAGACCAATTTTCTCTGGAATCTGGCATCATTAGTGTGGGGACGCGGCTGGAGTCACTTAAGTGACCCATTTCTCACTCTTTTCTTCACAAAACACAATCATCTACTTCCTTCCTCCATTTCCTCCATGGCCAAGCTTGGAAAGCTTCATAACTACTCATTCCTTGACCAAAACCCTTCGCATCCAACATGAAAGTTGAAGGAAATCACCCAATGAGCTAGATTCCAACCTCCTTTTCTTTAAAAACCATCATACGGGAAGATCGTTTTCTCCAAGAACCTTTACAAACTTTCGATTTTGAGAGGAAATGAGGCATTTTAAGGACGTTCAAGCTTTGAGAAGCTGTCCTTTAGCCTTCTTTGTCATTTTAGAGGTAAGAAACACAAGTTTTATTGATTATTTAAGAATTTGTTTTTGAGATGAATAGTGACCCATTTGAGTTAGAGCTGAAATTAGGCTTGGGTCCTTTGAAAAAGTATACTTAGGAGGTTGTTGTGATGAAGGTTTAACCTTGAAATATAATTTTTATAGATTTTGGATTTTGGGTTATGAGGAATGTATGTGTAGGAAGAATGTTGATTAGACTGATGATATTATGGTATGTTTGGGCCTTGGTGCCTTCATAAGATGTGTTCAAGAGACTATATAAATGGTGAAAATGTGTTGAAGTAACCGTTTTGACCATCTTGATAATTATAGGAATGTGGCATAGGTAGAGTATTGAACTCTTTGAATTGACTTATGCAAAGTCTTAGGGAGACTCTAGGGCCTTGGTTAAGCCAAGATAGATCCTACTGGGGGTCTGTAAGTCACTAATTAGGTGACTAGTCCTTATAACTTAGAAAAAGAGGTTTAAATGGGGAAAAATAGCGTTTCTTTTCATTCTAACGGTTGAGAACCGTTATTGATTGTTTGTATGTCTTTATGTAGGGCGTGATACAGAGGATATAGGTGGTTGTGACCACGAAGCCGGGAGAATCAGTATAGCACTTAGAGCAGATAAGCTCTTTGTTCTTGGAAGTGTTTCCCATTGACTGTGTTCCACCATACTCCGAGGGAGTGATAATTATGTATGTCATGATGCATGTATATTGAAATTGTGGCTACTGCTTTTATTGAGAACATGTGTATGATGTACACTGTGATGATATGTTATGTGTTTGATGAAATTCTCTGGTCAGTAAAATAGACTAAGTATGGACTTCCCTTGGAGTCAAAGTAATGTGGAACAACTCCTTGTGGTTAACTGATATAAAAACTTGAGAGAATGTTCCCTTAAGTGAATGGTCTTCTCTTGGAAGAGCCATATACGTCTGAGTAAAGTCCTGAGAAAATGTGCCCTTAAGTGGATGATCTTCCTCAGGCAATATGATATGGAGAATGTGTCCTTAAGTGGATGATCTTGTCTTACATCTGTGTTGCATTCCCGATGTTGGTAGCGTCCAATGGAATGACACCTGTGTTGTGATATATATGTAATGTATTTTATGAGAGTCATGATGGCTAGATTATATGATGTCAATTTTGATGTTATATGTCAAGGAAGTGAACTAGGGGGAGGAGAGGCCTCCAAGTATCCTAAGTTTACTGAGATTGTATCTCACCCCATGTGTGGATTATATTTGTGAAGGTGATGCTCAGCGAGCGGATGGTGAATCCCAGGACAAGAAGTCCGAGTAGGGATATGGTTCTGTGTGAACCTTATGCATATTATTTTGAGAGCATGTTGGCTCAGTGTTTTGTTATGCCTATATTTTGTATCCCTGAGGGGAAGATGCATAGTTGATATACATGATGTATATGTTGTATATCTTGAGAGATATTGATGTATGTTGAGAGGACAGGGTATAGGATACCTTATTTTGTACAGCTATTATTGAGATATATGCATATGACTTATTTGGTCATCTAATTTATGATGTGAGTATTTATCATACATAATATAAATATGGTATTGTTATTGATGTATGATGACGTCATTTTGTTTTTGCTTTCGAATTAATTAGTTTTAATTAATTGTTGCACGACCATAAATAAATGTTAATGAACCGGATGCATACGGGACATTAGAACTGGAATCCCTCCAACTGATTTGAATGTTTAGATAGGATTTATGAGGAATTTTGAATCACAAAATTAAGATTTATCTTCTTCTTGTAAATACTTAAGATAAAATATAAGACACGTAAAAAGAAGATAAAATATAGGGGATTCAGAACTTATGAGGACCTGCGGCATAATTACTAAAATTAGACTTAAATACATTTTTTCCTTGTAATTTAATGTACTTTTATTTTTATTTCTGTAAAAATATTATTTTAATTTTTGTAAAATGTATTTTTTGTCTTTAACATATTTTAGATAACGATTTTAATAAAAAAAATGCTTTGAGAAACAATGGAAAAAAGATATATAAAACAATTTTGTAATGAAAAACAAAACAATTACATTTATAAGTTTAAAACAAAACAAAAAATGGAGGAACAAAAATTTTAAAAAATACTAAATTGTATAAACTAAAAATATATTTAAATGTTAAAATTATTAGCAATTCATCAGATGAAAATAAATTAACTTTACAAACATATCGTTGAACACCATATTCTTCATACGAAAAATTCTTTTTTTTTTTTTGCGGAGACGAAAAATTCTATTCTATTCGACACTTTTTCTTCTTCTTTGGTTAATCAATCTTTTTATTTATTTATTTTTTATCAAAAATATAGAGCAGAAACAATAGTTGTTTACTTTGAGAAAATATCTTCAACTTTCCCTTCTTATACAAAAAATTTAAAGGAAAATAAAATAAAATTGTCAACTTTTTATTTAAAATGAATTTTTAGAAAAAATATTTATATTTTTCACATGTACTATTCTCTAAAGCAATGATGTTGGAAGAAAGATCAAACACTAAGTATATATACTTTCTTATCGGGATTTGAATCTTAATGAGAGACTAATCTCTTGTATTATGATGATAAAATATACTGTACTCTATTATTTCAAATGAAACATGTGATCAACTTTTTGATACAGTGGTGATGTGCATCCATGGAAAGAATCTGATTGGAGGAAACCTGGTTTGGTCATCAGCGTCATAATTATGGGAAAGGAAAGAATAAGTGATGAGTCTGATGACTATCCTGCACCATTCAAAGGGGCCAATTACTTTAATTTCGAGAATAATATCCCTCTTTGAAATATCTACCTCCTAACCTCTTTTCAGGATCTTCATAAAATTACTCGAAGAATTTTCTCCCTCGTACCTTTCCCACGATACAAATACACACACACCCCAATTGCTTTCTCATGGATCAAAAAAGCATAGACACCCCGAGGCACGGAGCATCTCATCTGTGTGATCTACCTTCGTTTTAACTTTATGCCAATAAAAAGTGTATCAATGCCATCGTGGACAAAAGAGAATAGAACATTCACCCGTATAGTCTAAGTCTAGATTCTTCTAGGAACAGATTTAGTGGACTGTGCTAACTATAGAATTTTAGAATCACATTTGATTTGAGGCATTCTCACATAATATCCAGCTAGACGCAACTCAATCTGAACACACCCATTTTATTGACAGAGGACTGGAGAACAAATTGAATTTATAATTAAAAACACTCTTTATATTACATAACACAAAAAGATTTTAATCGTTCACACTATGGTCCAATTTAACGGTTCTAATTCAATACTCTCAAATCACCAGGCTGGTCCAACCGCTGGACTTTTGGAGAGAGAAAAAAAAATGAAAACTAGTGTAAGAAACTCATAGATTGTTTACGAATTTGTGGTTAAAAGTGATTATGTGGCGCGCAAAGATGATTATGTTGAATGATTGCGTATGTGAGTGGTTCTGTCCCCATGGCCATCATCGATCATGAAAATAAGTAGAAAAAATGGCAAGAAACAAATATGATTCCAGAAATGGTCTCTCTTTTTTATGAGCATTCTCTATTCTTACATCATTTGACTCATATGTGTTGAGGCTAACTGCTCAACAACACTCCTGGATCTCTTAGAATACATGATGATATTGCTATAATTTCTTATGACTTTAAATTTCAATAAAAGAATCTGTAAACACTTACAAGTTACAACAAAATTTGGGAACTTAGTAAACACAGAAGTATTACCACTATAACACAGAAATGGACATTGGTACTGAAACATCACCCGCAAAGCTGGTATCCCTAGTTGTATTTGAATTGCTAGCAAACGCATAGCCAACACCTAATCCACCATAATGTAAAGTTGCATGCTCACATCTCTGAAAAACTCTTGCAAGTGAAGCTGCTTTTCTTCTTGCGCGTTTTGTCCCCGTAAAAAGAAGGGTTTGAAGTAATCCGGCCAAAGCTGGTGCCTTCACAACTCTTTCTGTTGCAGCTGAACCTCCACTCCGGCACAACTCAAGCAACGCTGCAACCGCATTCTCTTTACCTCTCGGTGTTCCACAACGCATCATTCCAATTAATCCAGCCACTGCGGATTCCTCATTCACCACTGCTTTGGCCCCAATTGGCTGCCGGACGATCAAGGCCAGTGCACCGGCTGCTTCTTCTGCAACTCCTTCATTCCCCAAAGCACTAACAAGAGCTGTCACTGCCCCAGCCTCGATCATTCTAACACAATTCTCAGTGTGTGTGGAAAGATTGAACAAAGCTGTTACGGCATCCTTCTTTCCTCTTGGAGTCCCCTCTTGCAACAGTCCTGCGAGGGCCTCGACAGCTCGCATCTCATCTGCGATTATTTTCTTATAGTCATGGACGGCCGATAGACTGAACAATGTCGCAGCAGCATTTTCCTTTGCCTCTGTGGTGTGTCCAAATCTCAACACATCAACAATCGATCCTAGACAACCTTCCTCGTCCATAATCCTATTTTTGTTCTTGTCAAAAATGGACAAATTGAGCAGCGCAGTCACAGAATTCTCCTGAGCAACAGCATTAGGCGATGAAAGTAAATTCCTCAGATATGGAATTGCCCCTGCTTCTGCAATGAAGGCTCGGTTTTCCTTTCCAGTTTTTGCGAGCAACCGAATTTCACGGGCAGCCACAGTCTTCCCAGCTTGAGACCCACCAGCGAGCTGTTGAATGAGAAGCGTCGCAGTGGCTCTGTTGGCTTCAAGGGCAGCTTTGGTGGGACAGGCTGACGGGAAAACTTCACCCATCGCATCCATGACCTCTGGTGGCTCAAGAGGAACTCCATGTGCAGTGCACCACTGCACAATCAAATTCCTCAGAGCCCGGTTCGAAACAAGACGAGTGTGAGCAAGCATTTGACCTGTTTTGGGGCAAGTAGTATGCCCTTCTTCCATCCACCTCGAAATTGAACTCCGATCATAGGTTTGACCAGTGGAAATAATCACAGGGTCTCTCATCAAATCCAACGAAATTGGACAGCAAAAGTCCTTAGGAACAGTCAAAAACGTTTCAGCAATTTCCTGAGTAATCAACCTCCTCTTAGGCTTCTTCTGACTTCCACTCTCAAATCCAAGCTCATCCTCCTCAAAGCCAAAGAGCAAAAACCTACAATATCTAGTCATAGCCACCAACCCATTAAGCACGGAAATAGTAGGCTCAATGTCACCTTCATGATTAACAATCTGCTCCTCCAAGCCCTCAATTTCAGTCCTACAACTAGCCGCATCAACAATCTGCAGCTTCTCAACATAGAAAGACCTCAATTCAGCCGAATCAGGAATCCCTCCATTCTCAAACTCATCAAGAAAGGAGAAAAACCGAAGCCTGAGAGCATCATCCTTCATATCTATAAAAAGCTTAGCTCTTCTAGACTGTTTCTGCAAGAGCTCAACCTGTTCCCTAACATCCTTACTCAACAAAACATCCTTAACAGGAAAAACATCCATAAGGGTAGAAATCTCCTGGTTCAAATCATGGAAGTGACCAGAGATGGAATGGTTCTGAAGCAAGAGCCACAACTTACTCGATTGGGCGCAGTAATCGAGGAGAATCTTGGAGCGGTAGAGCAAGAGGTAGAGCTCCTTGAGACAAAGCACCGCCGTGGGTGGAAGACACGAAGAACCCGATTCGGAATCACGCAAATACTCCAAAAGCAACTGAAAAACTTCCACTTTTCGGATCAGAGACCGCGAGTTCTTGCGCTGGAAGAAGAAACTACGCTTCGAAAAACACGACACAATCTCGTTGGCAACGGAGATGAGGGTCTGAACCAAAGCGACGTCGCTTAAGTCAACGGGGGCCAGAAACGCTTCCAACGTCGGCGACCTTCTCCGCCGGAGCGACGAGAAAATTGCCCCTGAAGCCATTCAATAAATTCTAGGGTTTCCGCGTGGAAACTCCACTTGGGGGATTTAATATGTTGTTATCTTCGATACCCAGATGATAATTTTAAGAACCCAGAAGTTTCTAAGGGAAAAGATAAGAACTTGCGGAAGTTTCAGATCTGGGTTGGGTGAGAAGAAATTTTCGGGGAAAATTATTCTAGGAAACGCAAGAGAGAAAGAAAGACTATAAAACAGCTGTTGTTGTTGATGGTGGTATAGGGTGAGGGTTTGAATGTTCAAAGGGTTAAGAAGAAGCGATGAGGACGGAGAAATAAAAAATGAACCGAATCCGCGTATGAGTACAAGAAGGAAAAGTAGGAGGGACTGAATTTCCTATGACTTTGTGTTGTTTCTTTTTTTCTATTTTTTTTTTCTTCTAATTTTCAATCCCGTAGGAGTTTCGATGCAGCCTGCGTGACAATGACTTTCCTAAGTTTGACGGATTGATCATGCAGATTCTGGTCCATTCGTTTTTGTTTTTGTTTTTTTATTTGTATTTATTTTGGGGTTAGGTTTGGTTTCCCCTTGCTTTGCTGCGACTGCGAGGCAGGGAAAGAGTAAAGCAAAGGGTTAAAGATAGGTTGGTTTGGCTTGTCAACCTAAAAAAGAAGGGTTCGGCTTTTGTAGGAAATTACAATTTTGGTGTTCTTTGGAATGGCTTGAAAGAGTGTTAGTAGTATTACTTATTAGTTGTTGTTACTTTATTTCAGATGAGGCTTAAATGGTAATAGACGTGGGAAGTTGGGACTCTTTGCTGGCTCTGTCTTGTGTGTTGTTTTGGTTTTGACTTTGTGGGTGAAATAGTGTTTGAGGTACACCTTTCTTTGATGCCCTTCGTTTGTTCGTTTTTGCTTTCTTCGGCTATGATTTCAAACTTGCTTAAAGTCCACACTGTTTGCAGTTCCTTGATATGCGTGCATCATGTTTTGTTTCTTTTTCCCCCCACAAGATAAGGAAAATGGGATGGATGCATTTGGCATTTGCTACCGTTTTGAGGTTTTTTTTTTATCACTTTGTTTGCTTTAATTCAAAAATGGGTAGATGATCGTATAATTTTGAATGTCGTATTTATTTTTTCTTACATCGATATACTAAATTGGTAATTATCCCTTGATAAAAATCTTTGCCGCAAGGAGAAAATCTTAATGGACATATATGTAATTTTCATTATTAATTGATCCTAATTAGTTCTTTTTTATTTGTACCATCTAGATCATATTGTATTTCGATCAATACAAATTAGCCTCTACACACCTAGTATTTGAAGCTAGAAGGTTGTGTAACTTCGACATCAAATTAGATTGTATTTTGATCATCTTCGTTAAAAATTAATATCGACTCTATTCAATTAATGTTTGACGATTTGTATTTGATCAAAATTAATTGACATAAACAATCATATATTGAGATTTTCGGGATATGATGGAAGATTTTTATGTGCCACAAGTGACTCTATCAGTAAATATCAGAAAATGTATGTTGTTAGACAATAATAAATAATTTCATTTGTGATTTAGGAAGATAAGTTAGACAATATACCTCCTTTAAGTGTTGAATAGTCTCTGCCGATGAGGAAACCTTTTATAGAACACTATTATTATTTTTTGGTGTCTTGAATTTGAGTTTTAAAATATTAAAAAAATCATAATAATCCTATAATGTTTGAACATGATTTTCTCTCATAAAAGTAAGAGCTTTTATAATGTATAATTATTTAAATGAGTTGTTTGTCTAAAATTTATGAGTCCTAGAATGTAAGATAGATT
>PYAF01004229.1:1078128-1094063 GCA_007407185.1 Glycine tomentella
ATTTTAATGTTTGAACCTATTTGTCTTTTTAAGAAAATAATTATTTTTTACTAAAAAATAATGAGAGAGAGATGGTAGACTTTTTTAAATAAATAAAGAATTTCTACTTCTTTATTTCAATCATGAATTCCCTTTGAATTTAATCGAATTAAAATCATCGCTAATATTTTTAACAACGTTATGGAATTTAATTATTAGGAAAAGAAACTATGTAGTTATTATAAGGAAAAGTCAGACCAAGTATGTTAACGCGATAAAATGCTCAAAATATAAATATTAAAATTTAAATTTAAATTAGTATTAGTGTATATTTTTAATTGATTTATTTGAAGTATATATGATAATAGTTTTATTAAAAAGTATTAATAAGAAGTAAAGAGGAATAATAAAAAAATGAGAGAAGAGGGAAGAAGGAGGGTTGACTTGAGAAAAGTGATGGGGCCATTATGAGAGTGGATTAAAATGGTAGGCTTAGCTTAGCTGTAATTTGGAGGTAAATGCTTTTGACTAAACTAAAGATCTAGGCAGTAGGCACCACTCCAAACGGCAAGTTGACCGCTGAGAAATCAGAATCTCGAAACACACAAAAGGGGACGGCCCAGACACTGAGACCACATACCTTATTCCAGAAAGCTTTTAATATCTTTTAGTTACTTTATGTAATTTAATGTGTTTTTCTGCAAACTTTTTTAATAAATGTTTTAGATTATTTTATTATTATTAAAAGTATTATTTAAAACATTTTAAAGAAAAATAAAATTATTATATTTTATAAGTACTAAAATAATTCCTTTAAGGACAAAAATAAAAAAAAAACTAAATTATAGGGATAAAATATATTTAAATTGTTTAGAATTTATAAATCGTAATAATATAATACTTTTTAATAATGATGATAAATATTGCTAATTTTATTATGTTTTTAATTTATTACTTTGATATTTTTCTGTCGTTTTCTCTTCACATAACTAGAAAAGAATCTTGCTATATTTTCTTCCTTCTCAAAATATATTGAATTAAATTGAAGTGGTGAAATTATCTCAAAATTGATTATTTTATGAATTTGTTTACGTTATTTTCTTTAGACTTGCGGAGTTTTGTGTTATACAAATTACAAAGGATAATGATACCGACACGTTATGTTTTTTAGGAAAATGCTAATAATATTAAAGTATTGATTAAAACGTTAAAATTTAATTATTTCTCCATAAAAATAATTATTTATATTTTCAATGATTGTTTTAATTTATTGATTTTTAATAATTAAAGTGGTGTAAATTGTAGTAATGATTATCGTTTCTTTATTTATTTTTTAACCAATTTTTTTTAAAGAGTTGCAGTAGTTCTCTTGTAAAATTAGCATTCATAAGTTTCCATTAATTAATCTTTTGTTTTTCTTACATATCATTAATGAGTCACTTCTATTTATGTTTATGCCACCTATGAAGCATCAATATGCGGGAAAATAAAATTTTAACGTATCGGACACATGTCCTATACAAATACGTTGGAGATTCGGATTTTTACGTATCTAATGTTCACCTCTTCAAATCCGAGCCCGAGTCTGCCATTAACGAACAAGTCAAGTTGCTCCTATTTCTCTCTATCTAGGAGGGAGCACTCGATGGAGCTTTTTTCGAGCTTCAGGGTGTTTAGGACTTCGATTGCGACATTGATCTAGGCTTTGGTGGCATTGAGGATGCGGACGGCGTTGCCTTGGGCTTCCACCGAACAAGTCAAGTTGCTCCTATTTCTCTATATCTAGGAGGGAGCACTCGATGGAGCTTTTTTTGAGCTTCAGGTCGTTTAGGGCTTCGATTGCGACATCGATCTAGGCTTTGGTGGCCTTGAGGATGCGGACAGCGTTGCCTCGGGCTTCCACCGCGGTGTGCTTCTCAACGAGGGATTTGCTGAGGGATTCATCGGTGGCGTGGCGACCATGGGAAAAGACGATATGGAGTGTGAGACTGCGAATGTGAGTGGAATTGAATGACAATATTTGATTTTTAGGCTTAGGGAAAGAAGAAGAAGATATTGCTGTTTTTGCTATCGCTCTCACTCTCACTAAATGCTTGAGCATACCATTGCACGAGCACCAAACTGTTAAGTGGAAAATATAAGAATAAGGTAAGTGACAATGTTCGAAACAACACATTTTTTAGTGCCATAAGCCTGGGCTCAATTGGGCCTTACCCTACTAGATTGGTAATTGCTTCCTGTATTTCCTTTTATTTTTTTAACTGCTCTACTTGACTTCTTGTAAATAAATAACTAGTACAAACGGTTGATATGCTCTCATGACGTGAAATGTTTCCATTGGTGTAGGTTTTGCGTTTACATTTATATAAAAAATATTATTTAATACTAAGACATATTGGAATCTTATTGAAATATTAGTAATTTTGAAGTAATGTATAGACTTCCCATATCGAGAACGTATTGAAAATGTCGTGTCGATATCAATGCTTCATAGTATGCTACTGATTACGTTTTTAATTTTACCGGACGTGTTTAAATAATAAACAATATGAAAGAAATATTTGACGTTGTATTCTGTAGAATAATATATG
This sequence comes from Glycine tomentella, assembly GCA_007407185.1. Lineage (NCBI taxonomy): Eukaryota > Viridiplantae > Streptophyta > Magnoliopsida > Fabales > Fabaceae > Glycine > Glycine tomentella. Next base: position 1,080,699 of record PYAF01004229.1, read on the forward strand.
TCGCATAATTTTTTTTCTCTTCTGAACAAATTTATTTTTATTTAACATTAATTTCATTTTTTTTAGGGAACATTTATTTCATTTTAAAAAATAATATATTGAGTTAGAATGATGTTTGTAACTTAAGCTATCAAAATTGGCGCACACACACAAAAAAAAAATACTTAAGCTATCAAAATATAATTTGCATGCGGTCAGTGGTTTGAATTGTTGAACTGAACTTTTTAAAAATCAAACCCAACTGCTTTCTCAGTTTTATAAATTGTTACGAAATCGGTGCAAAAGGAAGAGACGTCATTTATTTATTTTGGGAGTGAACACAACGCCAGAACCCTCCTTATGATTTCAATGAATCAATTGGCATCCCAGCCTTTTTTTTTATTGCATTTTCATGAAATCATCATTTCAGATTTAAAGTTTTCAAAAGATTATTATAAATGTTAAAAGGTATTGTATACTCTTACGTAATTAATTGTTACAAATACCAATGGAAATTGACTCACAAGTCACATTAGACATTTTTCTCTTTCAAAAGTCACAAGCATTCTGTGATTTTACTATATTCTTTCCTGGATTAATTTTTTTAAGGCTTTTCTTTCTTAGATTAATGATCCTTCTTAATTTTGTTTCAGGACAAACTTTTTCATGATCGATTTTTTTTTTATAATACAAAATAGTAATCAGACATCCTAACTGCATATCGCTAACTACATAAATCTTTAAATGAGATTACTTTTCAGAATTTTTTATTATAAAATATATCCCTCTTATTTCCTTCTACGCACTCAAATAATATTTTTTCTTACCCAAGTTACAACTAATTTGGTAAATTTCCTTGAAGAGCTACTGGATATTTTTTTTTAAAAAAGGATCGTATATGACATATTAATTCGATTAGTCTAATATATATAAAATATAGATTGAATTAATAAATGTAACCCTAAAATCATTTTGGATCAATTTGTTTTGTTTCTAAAATTTATTATCTCAACATAGGCTAACCAGCCTAATCTGTGCTCATTAAACCAAAATTTGGTAACTAGACAGTGCATACTTGTTTTTTTTAATATGAGTGCAGTTTACCGATGTATTCATACTAAAAAAAAAAAAGGTTTATGTATATTAACAAATTTCATAAATATTTACTAACATACACATTTATTTTTAGTATAAGCAATTAAGTTTACAAACTGCACTATTTATTTTAAGATAATATATAGTTTTATAACTTCTAACATACTATATACTCACACTTGCGTACATCCCCTCTTGGTAATTTAAATTAGATAAATAATAATATAAGTATAATAAATAAAATTATAATTTTTAAAATTTATATAGTAGTAAATGAAATGCCTGATATTTTTTAAATAAATTTAGACGATAATGTGATACAAACATATGTGAGCCATTAAGAAATTATTCAAGTTTTTATTTTATTGGTAAGAATAGAAGATAAATATTAAGAGATTTAATTATAATAACTTACAACATAATATTTAATCAAGTGACTTACACTCCCTTCATAAACTATTTAAGTTTTTTTTTTCTGCAACTATTCAAGTTTATATTACTTAAACGACTAACTTATTCAAATAATCAAATTTAACTTCAAATATGAATTTATTTATTTAACTAATTAAAAAAATAATCAAATTTTTAACAAACCAACAAATCATCAAATTTTTAACAAACCAATTAAATAATTCATGAATAAATTATACTATTTATATTTTTATAATTCACTTTTTGCATCTTATCATATCACACATCTTAATTATCTAATACTTTTTAAAATTTATCTTTTTCTTATGTTATAAGAAGGAAGTTAAATAAATTTGAAGTATGAATACAATTTCTTAAACAGTAGTAGTACAGCAGAAGGTTCAATGTCAAGTAACGACGTGACTTAAGTACGAAACACTTCGAACCACGTTTTGTGAAAAGTCAAAAACTAAAATGATGCCACGTGTCGCATGGTCAATGGAGGAGTTATTGGAAAGCTGAAGGAACAAGTGGGGCTTACGTTGGATCATTTGACCTGAGCCTAAGAATGAGGGATTGGTCATTGGTCTGTCCTGGGGAATAATGAGTGATCGATAGTGCTTGCTTTGAGCGAGTGAATCACGTTATCACTTGCCCCTTACCACACGCTCCATCATCTAATATATTACTCATAATATCATTCATATGCAAAACACTCTTTTAAATGCTTTGCCTAGGACCATTCATTAACATTTGTGTTCTTTCCCCCTTTCCTTGTCATGAACAAATATTTTTCTATCAAACACATCAAACACATGTATTTTTTTAGTGATAATAGAAGCTGAAAATCTGTTATGAAATTATGCGTCAAAGAAATGTTATTTTGACATCAGACTATAATTCTTATTTTTTGTGTTTATTTTATGTTTTATTTTTTGGATTTACATTAATTAAAACATGTATTTCAACATTTTCAATTATTAAAAAAATATGTACATAATTGATCTCAATAAAATTGATTCAAATATCCTAAATAGGGTCTCAAATTTAAATTTTTGTAAATTGAAATACAAAAGATGTTGAATCAATTTTTTTTGATATAAATTAGTTATAATAAAGTTGATATATATATATATATTATATTTATATTATCAATAATAGGTGATTTACTTATAATTTTTTTATTAAAGGATGGCCAACACCATTACACTCAATAAAATTGATAAATATCTTTGATGAAAAAAAATCCAAATATTCATCTCGTGCATTTCAGTATCCAAACACTTCACATTGATTAATACTATGTAGTTGATTTGAATAAAATTGAATTCAAAATCATTAAAAGAATTAATTTAAAAAGTCAGTCAATTTGTCCAATCAATATTGGTTATCCACAACACTAATTAACATGATAAAATAAAAAACAACATCCAAATATCATGTGCATTCCATAAAAAAATGTGCTAATTCTTTCATTCGGTACAGTTTGAAGTTTCCTTTTTATTTTTAATATCCTAATATCACATGCATATTCGATTATATATATAAATTACGTGTGGGCCAGCCTGCTTTGCAGACATAATAACCCGTAAAATAAAAAACCAAGAAACTGAGCAAGTTAAAGAAGAGAGAAAGCAGGTAAAAATAAAATAAAAAGTAAACCAGCAAGCAGTCATCTGATTAACACGTGGCAGAAAATTTTAGAGGCTAAAGAAATTTCATAATACTATTGATATTAAGTCAAGTTAACTTCAATTACTTCGAGTAGTAAATTATTTTCTTTAAATTTTAAAATATTTTTAATCTTTATAAATAGTTTTTTAATCTTTATAAAATAATTTAGATTTTAATTTCAATTCTTAGAAAAAAATTTAGTTATGTTTGAATCTTTAATTTTTAAAAAAGAATAATTTTAATCTATGTTATTAATTAATTCATGTTAAATGCTGAATTTTCGAACTACTTAATATTGCCACTTCTATTAATGACAACACTCTTAACTTAATATTGCTATAAAAAAAACAAGTTAATTTTGCCAGTTTTATTCTAATTATTATTTTTAAATTTTCAAACTGGTATGATTTCTGACTTACGTGTTTGTATTACAGTTACATTATTATTAGATTGTTGAGCAGAGGAAATAAATTGGAAGACAATAAAATATAAAGATATTATATTTCAATTTTTAATTTGCTAAAATAAAGATTAAATATAATGAAAATCAATTAATGAAAAATATTTTTTCCAACTAATTTGTTTTCTCATTTATTTTTTCTATTTTCATTACATCATCTTTCACATTTTCTCTCTCTCATATGTTTCTTCTTAATTTACACTTATCCACCTCCAAGTTTAGAGTGAATGTTGTTCATTTCCCATTATTCTTAACACATGCACCTAAAATGCACAACTACAATAATTAATTCCTTTTAAGTCGTCAGATAAAAATTAAAAGAGATATTCTTCTATGTCGAAATTAAAGAGGTGTCAGAACCTTTCTTAATTTACTGGTCTGAGCCCTTTTTCTAAACTTTCGACCTCAATTCAAAGTTGTTATAGATCACCTTATGTCACAAATGAAATACAATAATTTGAAATACTATTATTTTGAATATTCTCGAGTGTAAAGAAATAGTTTTTCTTCACGTTGAAAAATATTATTGTAAAAGAAAAACGTCATTCTTTCTACTTGAATTTTAATCTTATCGAAGCTTCACCCACTTCAACAACCGTAGAAAGATTGCATTTCCCTGCATGAGATTTTGCCAAGAGGCAAACGCTGGAATGTGCAAGTGTCTCTGCTTAATTTGATGTTTGGGGGAAAAAAATAGACATAAAAAAAAAAGGCACGCGACGCTTTAAGCCTTTAATGAACTCACTGCTCTAATGCCCTAATGCCCTTTCAGCAAAGGCACAAGAGATTCATTCCGTTTACTTCTTTTGTGGGGTTGCAGTTTGCTTGGTTAACAAAATGACCGACCACGGAAATTTCAATTTCTTAAGATCACACATTTAGAGTACATTTACTGAAATAAAAATTAAATAAACAAAGAAATCAAATTGGTCACTCCTGCTTCTAATTAATGTGAATCACGAGAAGGAGGAAACTTGGAGATAGGTAGTTTATTAATATGGCTACCTGATTGTTTTTGAAGTTAAATACAGTTGATTTTGATGAATTTAATTTTGAATAGGATGTGTAAAATGACAATCATTTATCTCATTTGAAACGTGTGTAGATAACTAAACATTAAATATTTCCCTTTGAAGAACTTAAAAGTACGTTTGCCCTTTTGCTCTCTAAATATTTTTTTCAATTAAACAAATTAGTGGAAATCGATGAACTCGTATTTGTTCTCGCTATCATAGGTATAAACAGAATCAATATGTTGGAAGTGATGGTCTTTGCAAAAGTGTTTTTGATTTTTTTATACTAAAATCAATACATGCATCTACTAAATTGCAAAAGTGTTGTATCTTCTACCAGACAATTTTAGTTGAGTCTTGTAAAATTATTATAGATGAAAAATTATTCTTCCATATTCAGGTGTGCGAAAATAGGTCAACTTCAGTTACCTACCTTGAATAGCTTGATATATATAAATTAGGTTCTGAAAATTTAGTTCCATTTTTTATTTACTTAGTTCAGTTCATCTTAAAAATTGGCTAGTACATGAGAGCTACCCACCACAATCTATTTTTTTTTTTCTTAATTACTTGAATCTTTATTGACTTGAATTAAATTTTAATATTCGGCCAAGTTTGCAAGTTAAAAAATGATAATAAAATACTTAAAGTAGAAAAATATTATTATTTGTGATGAAGTTTATTGAGTTATAAATATATTAAATACTACTGACAATTTGGTTATATTAAAAGATACTTAAATATTTAGGTATAAATTGTTAGTCAGCAATTTGGTAATGTTAGAAGAATTTAATTAAAATATACCGAAAATATAATTTGTCATGTATAAAATTATTGATTTTGTTAATGATTATTTTAAAAATTATATTTAAGATGATTTCTGATTATTTGATAGTATATTTTTTTACACCATTATTCATGAAATTAAATGCATGCTATGTTTTATTGCAGAAATTAAGTGCATGCTAGAATATGAGAAAAATGAAAATTTTATGAAATTTTACATGTGATAGTCATTATATTAAGCATTAATGTGATTGTATGTAGCATATGTCAATAAATTAAAAGAGAAAAATACTAAATTATTTTTACTTGGTCGGCCCATTAGGCCCGCAATTCAGAAAGGATTGGATTGGACAAACATGACTTGTGTAATTACTTACTGCACCCTATTTTTACTTGGTGCATCGCAAGCTAAAATAATGAACCCAAATAGACTATTATGCCCCTTGGTAGTGTTTTTTTACACTCATTCTCTTCCCAAAGCTGTCACACCTTATCCCTTCCTGCACCCTTTCCCTGCAGCTGCTTGATTTAAGTTGTGTCGCACTGCACTTGGGTTCACACACTTGATCGGGTAAAGTCATTGCACCTTCATAAACATGCATATAAATGTATTATGGATTACTTAATCCGTAATATGCATTACAGATAGCTCAATATATCCATAATACATGTTGAGTTTCAAGGTTTCATTAGGGTTAAGCATGTGTATTAAAGTAAAAGTGAACCTATTTTTTTTTTTCTCACATTAATCACAAGTCGTTACAACATAGTAAATTGTTTTTACAGTAATTATGTTAAAACTCATATAAATGATAATTGAAAGTGTAGTTTTTTTTTTTTTTTACATATGTTAATAGTAAATAAAAATTAAACTAAAAATATAGTAAGAAGAATAATAAATAACACATCGGTATCGCTTTTATTCCTCTCCTCCTGCACATTTTCTTCATTTAATTTGCACCACGTACATTAGTTGCTTGCATTTCAACCAGTTTTGGCTAGCTAATTTTCTGGAGAGCTCATGATCTCATCCCGTGAATTACACTAGTCCTGGATTCGTTGGTCTTCATCTGTTAATGGTTTCATTCGTGCATGGGATTTTATGTTCCAAAGTTAAAGTTTAACATGTGGAATTATGATCGCAAGGTTTTGAGTAGCTTATATGGTTGTATAATAGAATTCCATAGCTAATGTGATCCGTGCGAACAAATTAAATTGGATTTCTTCATAACAAAGAATTATCCTACAACTAGATTTTCGGTTACGATTAAACTTATTACCTATTATAGTTTAAAGAAAAATCGCTTACCATCAATCCCCAATATTCATGCACTAACAAAAAGAAAAAGAAATCCACCTTGTATACGTTTTAATCCAATGCTACGTGCAAACAATTAATTAAACCAGAACATAAAACACAACAAGATCCATCACTCACGTAAAAAACCTCAAACAACACAATAGAACCACTCACCCTTTCACATCACACCATGGCTTCACCCATCAAAGCCACCCCAAGAACAAAGGCAACCACACCAAACTTGAAACTCACGGAACCAGCAGAAGAAGCTTCAGCAGGCAAGTCCTTGTTATCGCCATTGTCCCTATCGCCACCGGCGGCACGGTCATCGGCATCGGACTTTGTCATATCGGTCTTCGGCGACGCCCCTTTAGCCTTGCCCGGCGCCGGTGCCGGAGCCTCGCTGGGAAGCACAAGGTCAAGGGGGAGAAGCACCTTGTCCACCTGGTATATGGCGAGCTTGTTGTCGGTGTAAACGGTTCCGGTGACGGAGGCGTTGACGGCGCCGGTGGCCATGCTCACCTGGCTGCCACCAAACGTGGTGACGTTGAGCTGGAGCCTCTTGGGGTCGTCGCCGGCTTGAGTCTGAACGGGGTTGGTGAGTGTGTCGAAGTTTGAGATGGAAATGAAGGAAGAGAGTGTGTGGAATTGTAAAAGTTCCACTTTTTTTCTGTCACTAAGAGAGTTGAGGAAACCGGATTTTAGTTTTGAGAAGGCACTATCTTCTGGGGCGAAGAGGGTTAACCCTCCTGAGCCTGAGGTTAGAAGCTGTGAGTTGAGTTGGTTGATGAGTTGGGTGGTTTTGAGGAGTCTAACGAGGACAGAGAATCTCTTTGCTTTTCTTAGGATTTGGACTACGTCAATGGAGGGTGCTTTTGGGATGGTGGGTGTGGGAGCGCCACTTGGTGTCACGGCGACTAAGGGTACTGTGTTGAATCCTGGAGCTGGAGCAGTGGCTGGTGGAGATGGTGGTGTGAATGCTGGTGGTTGTGGTTGTGGTTGTGGCGGGGATGGGGGTGATGAAACTGTGGCTTGGATTGGTGTGAGTTGGGCTGAAGTGGTGTGGAAAAAGGTTATAAGTGCTATAACTAGTAAAATTGAGGCTGAGAAGAGAGATTGTTGTTGTGTCTTCATTTTAGGGTTCAGGAGTGAGAGCTTTAAGTGAGGGTGTAGGGTACTTTGAGGCTGCTGCTACTTACTTGCTAGGGTTGTGTTGTGTTGTGACTTGTGATTGTTGCTGTGAGGAAAGAGGGGTAAGAGGTTGCCTTTTATTTTGAGGCTGGGAGAGTGATTTGTGGATAGGTGTAGGGTTTAGTTAGAAAGGAAAAGGTAAGTTGCATCTTTGTTGTAGCTAGTAGGAAATCAACTTTACCTATCATGGACATTGAAAGGTGGTGCATCTTGTTTATTAGTTGTGTGAGACAGAAGAGACTTGGCAATGATAAGGAAGTGGGAGCCCAAGGTGCACTGAAATGTGCGTATGTATGGAACTATTTGTGTTCACGTCGTAGTTATTGGTGTGTGACCTGTTTAGAGGTTGAGTTATTGCATCCATCAGGAAGGAAAGGAAATCAAATGATTAGCTCCTTAAGTGGCATTATCTGTCGATCAGGCTTTGGTAATAAGGACTCAGGAGCTAAGAATCGCACTTGAAACCTACACCATACTTCCATGTACCTAAAACTCCATTATTTGTTATATCCCAAGTTCCTAGGAGATGGATTAATGGTTCCATCACGCGATATTTAAGTTTATTTGGCTCTTTATATTTTGTTCTAAATAATATTTCTTTCCGGTTTCAAAGTACTTGTTTTTTGTATCCCATCTCCACGATTTTTAACTTCATTCAATAAATTAATATGAAGATATTCCTGTTTTATTAGGCCAAAGAATGCAACTAAACATTAATATTATAGTGGTCTCCTTCTAGCATGATGTCTTGATTTTCCCTCTGGTAGGCCTTCTTTTCGGTGCTATATATATACGGCTACTTTAAACGAAAAAGGAAAGAAAAAAGAAAAATGGAGGTTATAGCAGTCCCTATCACTATAACACCTAACAGAAGAGCTACCACATTAAAAAACAGGCACCCAAAAAGTAATCAAATTACTGTAAAAGGAGAGGAAATAACATAAGAAAAGGAAAGTTTCATTTTGATTGATATTGTATTTCATATTATATATATTTATTTTATCTGTTTATATGTATGCACATTTAAAAAATATTTCTTAAAAATCAAAAGGGACAACAAAAATTATCCCACTTTAATCATACAACATATTGTAAAAACAAAAAAATTAAGGCAGATTCTTCTGCTCCAAGTTGGAAATGTTTTACTTCTTTGGTCTTGTATGTTTATTTATAACTAGAAAATTAATTCTTTTCACTTTTTACTGAATCTGTATATTTAATCATTTATTTTCTCCAACAATTTTTATTGACATCATTAAGAGTGTATGTCATTTTGTTATATGCTACCCATTCAATCGAATCAGGAGGTGACTATTTTCTGTGTGGGTAAAGGCATCCTTTTTACATGGAAGAATAAGGGCTTCAATGATTTAAAATTGAGTAAAATTGATTTTGATAGAATTGATTTTGAACCGTTGAAAATAATTGATTAGGTATGTTACAGAATTAATCTTAATCTATATGTAGTACCAATATTGATACCGTATTTTTGATACGTTCTCGATACAGAACTTCGATACGTTCTTAAAAAAAATTAGCATTTCGATACGTTCTTGATATGTCTTAGTATTAAATAATATTTTTTATATAGAGTATATTTTATATTAATAAAATATAATAAAAAAATCATAAGTATAAATAATAAATTATCCATACAAAGTTAATAAATACCTCAACTAGTGTGTGGATATGGAGGAAGAATAAACTTCATTCTATTTAGGACATCTTTTTTTTTTTAATTTACAAAAGTGTTTTTTAAAATATTTGACTAAACATATATGTAAAATGGATTATCCCCAAAGTATCATCTAATATGTTGAATTTTTTTTTTCCGAGTATCGGTACTTCATAGATCTTAATTATAAATTTTATATTTAGAGATGTATATAGTGTGAAAAATTGTTTTTGATCTTACAACAATAAGTCCTATACAATAAATCATTTTCCAAGTATTAAAAAGAAGCAGCAAACTAGTTATATTCGAAATAAGGTTTGAATTTGTAGAAGTTATTTTGATCATTTTTTTCTTTCGAAAATGCTTTACGACTAAAATAGCAATTTAAACACATTGTAACTCCTATAAAACATTTTAAACATAGGCTGATAGTCTTTTATCATGTCTTCTGCTTCGTAAGTCAAAACAGAGCCCTCATATGTCATTTGAACACGACAATGCCAATATATTGTTATCCAATAGAATGTGATCATTCATCATGCTGAAGCCATTTTAATATATGCTTGAGACATTTTATTCCGCCCAACCAACACTTTGAAAACGATTCCTGAATAGCAGAGTGCACGAACAAACATCTAGCAGTATATTGGATTTGATGTTTGCACTTTGCAATATCAAAGCATAATATAAGAAAATCAAGTATTCAATTCAGTTTTCTCTTTCTCAAAAACATATCAGACACTATTTTTATTTGAAGAAATTAAAGAAAATTAAGCAATACAACAATCTTTCTGGCTACGACAATAGAGACAAAACAAAGAAAAAGAGCATAAAGATAACTTCACAGTTGTTCTGACAAATTAAGGAACAGCCAGCAAATGACTCTTCCTCATATGGAGAATGTTACTGCTGCGAATAAAGCAACACCAAGGGACACCCACATTGTTCCATGAATGCTAATTAAATTGATGGCATTGGCAGCAGAAGTGGCATTATTTGACTCTCCCAGATCATCATCTTGTGCAGATGAGTTATCCTTATCAGCTTTAGGTGCCTTTGCCAACGTGGGAGCAGGAGCTGGAGGCTTAGGCTTTGAGAAATACAAAGGAATAAGCACCTTGTCCACATGATATATGGCAAGTGTCTTATCACTGTACACAATGCCTGTGAGAGTGGCATTCACAACCCCAGTTGTAATATTCACACTGTTCGCATAAGCTGTCACATTTATTTGATACCCATTGGGGCTATCACTGGCCAGTGTCATCACTGGATTGCTAAGAGAGTCAAAGTTCGAGCTTGAGACATAAACTGGAAGAACATGGAACTGTATCAATGCTTTTTGTTGGCGATCGCCGAGAGAGTTGAAGTAACCTGCTTTGAGTTGTGAGAAGGCACCATCATCAGGTGCAAGGATGGTTAAACCTCCTCCAGATTTTGTAGTTACAAGTTGTGCATTGACTTGGTTGATAATTTGGGTGGTTTTGAGCAAGCGAATCAGTGTGTTGAATGATTTGGCCTTCCTTAGAATCTTGATGATGTCTTGATTAGAAGAAGAATCAGACAAAGATGATTAGGGTAATAAGGGAACCAATGGTTTTGCTGGAGCTGGAGCTGGTTTGGCTGGGGTTTAGGGGCTGGAGCAGGTGACTGGGCTAAAGCGGGGGTAGGAAATATGAGAGCAAAGAGTGCTAATAGGAAAGAGAAGAAGATGATTAGCTTCATCATCTTATTGATAATTGGAAATCCTAGATATTTCTTAATTTGCTGCTTTTGGCAATCTGTGGGAAGTGTAGTGGAGCAGAATGCTTTTATAGATATTAAGTGAAGTGAAAATGACCAATATTATTATGGGGATATATGTAATCTGTCGTGGAGATGTAGGTGGTACATCGAGGCAGATAAGGAAGGAGATTTTTCGGCTTCAATGTAGCCACTACTTTTTGCTTGGAAATGCAGGGGGTTGGGAACTCGGTTATAGAAAAATTATTAAGTGTTTTTGGATCATCACCTAGTTTATGATTCTAGTTAATCTTTACATGACATGTTTATTAATTATTTTTTAAAATTAAAAAACTTAAATAGTCTCTTTGAGATTGATCAAAATTAAGGAATTCAGAGCTACCTAATAATTTTTCCATCATATTGAATACACGATGGATAAATTAAATTAACAAAGCTAAATAATAGATGCATGACACGTATTGGTGGGTGTACATGAATATGATTAATAATGCTATACTTGAAATATATTAAGTTTAAATTTCAATGCAATCACTTATCCGGTATTGATTGGTGTATACGATGAATAGTTTTTCTCTTCTGATACCGAATTCTTTTGCCATTTGCTTCGGGGTAAGGGTTATGAGAATTTAGGATAAACACCTGTGTATTTGCTTGCTTCTGAAATGCCTCTTTTCTTTATTGTCTTAAGCTGGGAGGGAAAAGGATTATGAACTTCCTTCCATCATGTTAATTCTTTGTATATAGGGTCTAGATGCTTGAAAGATAATGTTTTACCATTCTCCATTTTAGGAGGCATATATTAAATCAAAATCTGTATTTTTTTCATATTGCATTCACCAGTAGTTCAATTAAGGAAAAATGTATATGTGAAAAGTTTAAAAGGAAGTCCACTTGTAGCATGATTTACTGAAATGTTTGCAGATTTTTTACTGAAATGTTCCTTTTAACAGACAGTATGTTTGCATTATTCATAGGCTTGGTTTAGCAATTAATAATAATAATAATAATAATAATAATAATAATAATAAAGAGAAATAGCTCGTGCGTTGCTCAGGTTCAAATCTAGTAGATTCACAAAGAAAAAGAATCACACGACATACTCAGATGTAAAACTGTTAAAAAAAGAAATGTTCCTGCAAACTATCCATCTTATAAAACAACCAGAAATTTTGAGCACAATCTTTTTTAACAATGTTTTAGTTTATTCCAACTATTTTAAGCATTATTTTGTTTGCCAATGGGTCATAGACTTCATAGACCTAGCTGGCAAAAGGATAGCACGGACTTCACAACTTGGCACCATAGAGTATAGTCAAGATAAATATGCAAAACCAATGTCATACCCCCAAATCCATAAATGTGATAAATGCTCCAATTGGATACGAAGTCAAAGACCACTATGGCACCAGAAATAGCAGCAGTAAACATGACTACAATAGAGACAAAAAGTGACACACTCCCAATTACCATCTTTTTTTGCCGCACGCGTGCAGACTCATCTTTTGGTTTCAAACTTTGAGGAAGAATAACGGAAGCGTAGCAGAACATAGATGAAGCACAAAACCATGTTCCAAATGCAATTGATAGAAAAAAGAACGTATACCATGTCTTCTTTGGAAAAAAAGGACTACTTGTACTATTAAGATCCTTAATAGGAACGGTTATAGCTCCGGTGATCCCTAGGGTGACAATTAGAATTGCCACCACTAATAAAGTTGTTCTGCTCGGAGAGAACAGAAATGTCCAACAAGTGGTGTTGGGTATTTTTCTTTAGGATCAGACTCTCTCTCTCTTAAGAAGCTTATGAAACTGAAGCAACTTAAGGAAGAAGGTGATCACAGCAGCAATACACGAAGCAATTGGCGTGCGGTGTGTGCTGTGTGAATGGAAAGAGAGAGTCAGAATTGTGTGTGTGTACCTTTCACCATGGGATGTGTGGTATTTATAGGATTCAAACCTGGACTTTGATAGCAGACGGTTGAGCCCAATATCTTCTTCCTTGATATGTGGAGATATTGATAACTGAAAGATAATG
>PYAF01004229.1:1103405-1159609 GCA_007407185.1 Glycine tomentella
TTATTTTATTTTATTTTTATTTACTTACTTTATTACTTCTTCTTAAGTGTTTTTATAGGTAAAGAAGAAAAAATCCAATGATTTTTTCCTTATCTCATTCACAAGCTGTAAGGTTTTTAATTACTTTTTTTATTTTATTTGTGTCCTTATAGAATAAAAGTCACAAAAGTATATGATTTTTTAATATTCTAAAGGTAAAAAGATTTATAATATGTGTTGACAAAGAAAAAAATGAGATAAATAAAGTAAAAAAATATCTTATATTTTTAAACTATTTTCTTCTTCTGAATTATTTTTGTTTATTTCATTGTTTCTTCTTTAAGTATTTTTATAGCCAAAAAAAGATAAAATTTAATAATTTTTTATCTCATTCATATTATAACAATAAATAAAAGGAATATTTCTTTTGTTAACTACTTTTTTGTTACTATATTTTTAAGACACAAATTATAATTAAATGTTCACTCTTATAAAAATGTGGACACACAAACACAACATAACCAATGTTTCTGCTAATAATCATAAATAACATTTAATGAAATAAACACTCACAAAACTATATGATTTAGATTTGTGGGTCTTTATCAATTAATTATATATTACTTAACTTGTCCATTTTTATTTAATACGAGACTTTATATTTATATTTTTACTCTAATGACATGTTTGGGTCGGGGATTAGGAGCTGCAGCATTAACTGGGCTAAAGCGGGGTTAGAAAATACGAGAGCAAAGAGTGCTAGTAGGAAGGAGAAGAGGATGATTAACTTCATCCATCGAATTGATTATTGAAAATTCCAGATTTCTTTGCTGCTTTTGGAAAGACGCAAATAACAGGTTAATTAGTTGTCATTGCAATGGTTGTTTTGCTGTGTGGATGTTGTAATGGAACATAGTGCATTTATAGAGGCCATTGCAAAGTGAATGATAGGTTGTTAGATTAGAAGATGTAGTCATGAAAATAACCTATAGTACTTGGAGATTAAGGTGGTATATCAAGGCAGATAAGGTGATTGACTCAAAGGGATTTTGGATGTTCTTTCCGCTCTCTTTTGCTTGGAAATACAGAATGGATGAGAGCCCGGTTGTAAGAAGATGAAAGGTGTAGTAGACAATCATACAGATATAGATAACCTCCTTTTTCAGTCAGGAATGACATGTCTAATCACTACAGTGATCCAAAAAATAAGCCTGTTGTAATTAAAATCTCTCGAATAATTTTCTGCTTTTTTAGGGTTAACCACTTTTCTATCTTGATTTTCTGTACTTTCCTACCCTCCAATATTTTCCATTTGCAACAAGAAAAAGGTGGTATCAGTAATTCCGTTTTTAAAATACTGTTTCTGTACGTATTTTGGCGTGCCTTGGAAGTATCTGATTATGCCTCCTTTTCTAAGCGTCTTGAATCATTGAACTTATCAGCGAGTTAATTAACTTCGTTGTTGCAGATATTGCAAAATTTACCTGGGTGATGTTAAGAAGCTTTTTGAGATATAAAGGAATTGTAATTTATATATAAAAAAAAGAATAATTATCTGGGTGATGGTGAAGAGGTGTGGGGGTGATGTTAAGAAGAAGAAAAATGGAAAATATATATCATAATAATTTTAGGTTAATTTTTTTAAAATTTCACTGAAAAAGTAACTTATAAGTTATGCAACTAATAGTCTGATTCTTATTGCGTCATTCCTAGTCTATCAAACAAACTTATGTTATACAAATAGAAATTAAACTTTAAGGTAAAGAAATATATTGTATTTAGCTAGGTTAATTGTCAGCATTCAAAGTATTATTTGGGCACATGCAAAAGTTGAGAAAAGTAAAACGTGGAATCCGTTACTTTGACAGAAGAAAAGCGACATCTATTTAATATATTGAATTAAATAAAATATTTTAATTAGGACATGTGCCTTGAAACAAAATTTTCTCGGCTATTAATTTGTCTTTCTTTCACTTCTCTCGTTAACATCATTTCTCATTACACTTACAATGCATTATATTAAACTTATTAAAATAATATTTTGATTTGACACATTAATATATATTAAGTCATTTTTCATCCGATTATAATTAATTCGATCTCTTTAAATAATATATCAAAATCAAATCTTATGAATAAAAATATATAATTAAAAAATATTAAAAATAATCAATTAGCTAAGTTTTATCACGAAAATTATTAATTAGCTTTGCTAATTTTCAATATTATTTTCTTCTTTCATCTAAATTACTAATTCAATAAGTATTAGTATACTAGTTCATATCAGCATATATAATTAAATAACATTTATGATTTTGAAGAAAATTGATATGCTAAAATAAATGAGCACTTTAATCAATATACATTTAATACTAATTTACTTTATAAATAAATATGACGTGCTAAAGTAATAAAATCTTATTAAATATGGTGTAAATTATCTGATAACCTATATAGCAGTATAAAATTAAGGAAACATAAAAGGAGGAAAAACTAAAATCTAACTCAATTCCAATAGTTAGTTTATAGGATTGAGGTTGTTCTTTACTTATATATTTTAATTTGACACTATCTCTAGTTGATGTGGAACTTGGATTATTCCTAACATACTTCCTCACGCCGAGCATTTTTTAGCTTGGTGCTTGGATAATATTCTAGATCTATTAACAGATTATCCACCATATTATCCACGCACCAAACTCAAAAGTGTTGGGCGTGAGGAAGTGTATTAGGAATAATCCAAGTCCCACATTCTAAGATGATATTAGAGTCTATCCTAGATTATTAATGGGTCACCCACCATATTATTTACGTATCAAGCCTAAAAGTGCTGGGCGTGAGGGGGTGTATTGAGAAAAACTCAAGTTCCACGTCTATTAGAGATAGAGCCAAGATAAAATATGTAAGTGGGGGACAAACCTCACCCTATGAGCTAGCTTTAAGGATTGAGTTAAGTTCAAACCCCATATTCTAAGATGGTATCAGAGTCTATTCTAGATCCATTAACGAGTCATCCACTATATTATCTGCGCACGAAGCTCAAAAGTACTGGACGTGAGGTGGTGTATTGGAGAAAACCTAAATTTCACATCGGTTAAAGATAATGCCAAGATAAAATATATAAGTGGAGGACAATTCTCACTCTATGAATTAGTTTTGGAGGTTAAATTAAGTATAAATCCACAATTAGCAAATACTGGAACTCGGTTTGTCTTGTAAACATGTTCCGTGGTTGGCAGAAAGCAAGCGACAAGCCCAAACTGAAATGGGCTTCTATATTAATTATTAGAACCACCCAAAGTCTTTTCTCGGATTTATGCCCACCCCCGCCACTTATGATCATTTATCAACTGAATTTTCCATCATTTTGGAGCCAAACACGTTGTTGGTAAACAATGCACTAAAGTATTATATATTAGATAGAGAATATTTCATATATTTTATTTGAAGATATCAAATATTATTGTATATAATAAATATTTACTGTTTTAGTGTGTAAATTATTTATTGATGATTAGTGTATATCAATTTTTATTAAACTCTCTTTCTTTTAGCCATTTATTTTCATTCATATCTGAAGATTTTATTTAAAAAAATTGAGTTTAATAACATTCAAACTAATAATATAATATTTTAATTTTTTTTATTATGATGGCATGCAATTCACTAATACTAACCTTGTTTGGTTGATAACTTGATGCACAATCAAGTTTACATGAAACAGATAAAAGAAGTACCTTCTTTTTCCCTCTCCCTATGTAGATTCGAAAAGGAATATGCTGGTAAGCATACACAGTCTAGATCTAGCGAGCGCTTGAGAGATACAGCATGTTTAGCATTCACCATCTCAGCAGGCATGCATATATAATATCAAGATCCGTTTTCCGAAAATTATTTCTTATTCCATACACAAGCAGTTCAATTGAGCAAAGATGTAAATGTGAAATGAAAACAATAAGAGGTACATAATAGATTCACAAAGAAAACGAATCACAGAGCCTTAATCTAATGTAAAACTGTCTTAAAATATGAAATGTCCTTGCAAATTTTCCATCTTACAATCAGCCAAAACTCTTGAGCGCCGCACAATATTGTTTTAGTTTATTCCGACTAATTATATTTAATCTTGTTTTATGTATTGGCCCATAAAATCTCGACAATGGGATAGCACCGAGTGCAAAACGAGTATCCATCGCTTATGGTCAAGTGTAAGATGCACAACGAATACGACACCACCAAGTCCAGCAAGGAAATAAAGGATCCAATTGGATAAGAATTCAAAGATCAATATGGAACCGGAAGCAATAGCAATAAACATGATTGCAATAGAGCCACCAAGTGTTATATTCCCAAATACCAACTTTGTTTGCCGCAAGTGGAGAGAATCTTCTTTTGGTTCCCAACTTGAAGGAAGAATAGCTGAAGCATAGAAGAACATAGATGAAGCACAAAAGCCTATCCCAAATGCAATTGCTAGGAAAAATAACGTATACCATGTCTTCTTCGGAAAAATTGGAGTTTGTGTACCATCAATGTCATTAACGGAAAGGGTCATGCCTGCGCTGATCCCTAGGCTGATAACAAGTGTTGCTACCACTATTAAAGTATTTGCCGCATCTTTCACTTCAGATACTGCTTCTTTGTGCAACTCTTTGTGTGACTGATAGAATAATTCTTTAGGAGTCAAACCCTCTTTGTTTTTCATCGTTTTCATTACGGGTGGAACTATTTTCTCCACGGCCTGTTTGGTTAAAATTAAGTGAAAACTTAATTATAATGAATAGCATAAGATCTCGAAGTAGTGAAGTAATTGTATAAAAAGTAATGATATATTTTAATATTTTTATACTATATAAAAAAAGGAGAGAGATCTTGTTATGTACCGATATCTCCATTTTTTACCATAAAAATTAAAAATGCACAAGGAACGTGTAAATTTAAAATAGAAAAATAATAAAGAGAAAAACATTATTCTTATAGAAAAATGATAATCGTGTAGACATATATACCTGAAACCATCTCTCCTCACTACGCATTTGAACATGGTCTGTTGACAATACGAATCTTCCTTCAGGTCGTGCCGCCATTCCAGCTAAGTGAAGAACATTGTTACCCTCAAAATCAAGCAATTGTATCATCACTTTCTTTGAATCCCACTTGTTTAATATTAGTCGGTATACACTTTCTTGTCGATACAGAATAGCAATGTGAAGTAAGCTTCTTTGCGCTTCGGAATCCACTTCAAATAGCAAATCTGGATGGTAATTCAAAAGAAATTCTAATATCTTTATGTTTCCTGATTTTGCTGCATCGAACATTGCTGTTGACAAATGTACATAGTTGAGACACTCTTTCTCGTTGTCCATTGCCTTAAACAACAAACTTGCAATTTCTTGATGACCAGTAGTTTTGTGGAACAAGGCTACCATTGTGTTGAAATAATAGTTAGTCATGTACACATACAAGTATTTAGTTAAATAAAGTAATTAATACACACATTTTATAGTTCTACAAATTCTACAATTGATCTGAAGATTTCAAAAGATGTATGGTCCAGTTGACTTGTAAACTATTCTTATTTAAATACGTTAAGGATCACGAGAACTTACAAAATTGAGCAAGCATTTGCAAAGGTGTCAATCCCTTTTCGTTTTCTATGGTAGCCAATTTAGGATAGCGATCCAACAATTTGGATGTCACGGCTGTGATGCCCAGAATCAAATGAAGAAGAGCATGCATAGATCATTAGGCAAGAGAAAAATTATTGCTAAATATATATGCAAAAGAAATGTGCTTCAGCTACATATGCGGTTAGCTTTTGTTAAGAAACACAGTGACATTGCAGCAGGGTAACTAGCTAGCTTGTTTAGAGAAAAGTAAAACTGCTAAATATCAATGTATAACAACACCTTCAATGAAACTACTTACATGATTGTTTAATTTTGAACAACATTGTTTAACTTTTTTTTTTTCATTAGAACATATGTTATGAAGTTGTCGTTATTTATCAAATTTATATAATAAATAAAATATTTTTTAAGTATTGTAAGATCTAAAAAATTAAATTAATCACTTACTTTAACAACTTAACATTGAAGTGAATTTCATATAAAATATTTAAATTTATGTAAAATAATAAGATCTCCTAAAATTATGATAAACAATTCATTTAAATAATTATGTATTGTAAATGTTTTTAGTGATGATTAAATTTAGTGATAAAATTATCACTAATTCTAGGGTCACAAAATCTTTAGTCGAGTTTTCTTTTTTTAAAAAAATTATATATAATTTTTTTCACCACAAATTTTATTTTTTCTTGTATTTATTGTTTAGCAAAATTAAGAAATGTAGATCAGCTTACAGTAAATATTTTTGTCGATGGTCGAGAAAAATAGCTTCAAGATGTCTTCGGAGGGTATACTGTTGTGTATGTCCTCTTGAGTCTTTTGAAATAAGAAATCTGTCATTGCAATGTGACCAGCAGAAGATGCTAATTGAATTGGCAGCATATCTTTTTGGCCTCTAATCCATAGCAACCTCGGACTCTTGCCTAACAGAATTTTAGAAATTTTCACATTTCCTGTTATCGCAGCCAAACAAAAGGCTGTGTTGCCATCTGCCATGCAAATTTCCAAATCTTGCAAGTTCATACGATCCACCAGGTTTTCTACAAAACTAGTATTTCTCATGCTAACTGCAACATGAAGGGCTGTAATTCCACGAGCGGACAATGATATTCGCCACCAATGAGGATGAATTTTGAAAAAGGATGAAGCCTCATCACTCCAATTTCCTGAAGCTGCTGCTATATATATTTTTCTTGTATGTGTTTCTGAATCTCATGCATTTCATACAATCAAATTTCTTTGACATGTTTGAATTATATGGATAACATTAATTCATGAGAATTAAAAATATATTTTTCATCTTTATAAAATTAAAAATATTTATTTTTCATCCGGCAAAACATTTAATATGTTTTAATACTCTTAAAATTAAAATATATATCATCATTTGACCTGAAAGTAGATTGAGTTATCAGAGTCTAGTTCTAAACCAAAATATGATATATTTCAGAGAAATAAAAACATTCTAAAAATTATACAAAGATAAAAAATAAAATTTCTAATTTTATAGGAATAAAAAACAAATATTTAAGCTAAAAGGAAATTATCGTATTGATGATTGATAAGCGATTGCATGCTCTAACATGACAAAATAGTAAAACCGAATTCAATCTATCAATTGAGCAAAAAGTTACATACTATTCTATTCCAATGAGTGGAAAAATAATCCTATTCTTTAGGGAAGAACTGTCGGATTTAGGCATGATTTTGTTCACCTGCAAAAGACCTTAGGGAGTCCTAAAGCTGGTTAAGAACTCTAAAAACCCTAGTGACCTCTCTTATGCGTGAGCTAGTGTGACCTAAGGGGTTCACGCAGGATCTCTGACCCACCTATTTTGAGGATTTTTCAATCGAACATCTACAACCCCTTAAGAACTAAGCTTGAAAAGAATGAGCGCTTGTTATTCTTGATTGGTCTATTCAGACTATATATAATCCCTCAAGTTTGTTGCTTGTGGTGTTTCCTTTTGCCTGTTATCGCGGGGGTTTAATATCCCTTACTAATTTTGCAGCTTGGGGGCTTTCATGTTTAGTAAGTTGGTACTTGTGAAGGGATTGATGTTGGGTTTCTTATGTAAATCATCATCAGTTTGCTAATTCGCTCAGAACTTGTGACAAATTACAAACTGCATATAATAATAATTCTTTTTGTTGTGAGAAAAAAAAAGACATCTCAAGCCTTGAACCTAAAAGATGTGGAAAAAAAATGTTGTTTAAAGGGACATTAAGCAAACCTAATCTTGAAGCAGAAGACATGCATCTTAATGTTTAGCCTCTCTTTTACTCTTCCTCTTAGTTTTTAACTTTATTGAAACTTATAAGGCATGCAACTAATAGTTTTGAATTCGATTGTTCTTGCACCACTTCTAGTCTGTCAAACAAACATGTATTATACTAATAGATCGAAATTAAACTTTATAGAAATATATTGTACGTATTTAAGTTAATTGTCACCATTCAAAGTTATTTTGAGATTTGAAAAGTTAATCTGCTCCATATATTTGTTGAGTAGTAAATCTGTTCAAAGTTTCAGACCTAAATAACATTAAAATATAAAAGATAATTACTATAACTCGTAATAAGAGGATCAAATTAGCTAGACAAATTAAAACCTAAAATGTTCTTGTCTCCTTTTGTATTTTTATTTTCTTTTTGGACGATATATCTTTATGGGATATCTCAATTAAATTGTCCAAATATTGTCATTAAAAATTAAATAATTTTCAAAAACAAGAACAGAAAATGAACCAATTAAAAATCATACTGTCTAGCTCCGGAGAACTTCCCGGTGATGGTAGATGTTCCGCTTGACTCATAACGATACCCAGGTGAGTACCATCTGTAGATGCATTTACCAAAGTCCAAAGGATATGTTTATAACAGAAAGATAACAGCAAAGTGCAATGTTATTCATACAACTACTGAAATTTAAAAATTAAATACTTAGTTTATGATTGAATTCATACATAATACAAACGAAAGCACAAAATTAAAACAGTGCAGGCAAGCATGGAATGTACAAAACTAAAATATTAACAATGCCATTAATAATTTAGTATTAAACATACTCTCAAGCTTGGGTCCGTAGCTATCAGTACTTAAGCATATGATTGGAATTTCGTCCATTGGAGGCTCAACGTACGTTCAGAGAAGAATTGATCTTCAGTGTCTTTTGAGTTGAACGTAATTAAGTTCAAATGTGTTAAGAAAAAAGGTTGGAAGTAGGCTTATATATATACAACTGCCACAACAATGAACGTGACTTTTTGAGCCACCTCGACATGGTACTTTTTGCCTTGAGGTTTTATTACAAAATTAAAGCTCCTTCATGTTGACTTTTTGAGATTGAAGAAGCTACTGCCAAAGCACTTCGGATTGTCACATGACCCCTACGTACCCGAGCCACCTATTCAGCCACACTGTTCTGTTACGCGTCTTAACATCCTTGCATCTTTGAATTAATTTAACTTAACGTGCCAAAGACAACTAATTAAACAAACATTATGAATAATTTAACAATAAATTAAAGTTTGATGTGTGCTTTAAAATTTAAATGGCTTTACCAAACGTGTTTGAAAGAATTTTTAAATGGCTTTGATAATCAAGTGATAAATGGCTTTAATAGTGTAGACAGTAGACACATACCATGTGATTGACCTTTTTTTTATTTTATTGTGATGTGACTAAATCGAATATTAATTAGAAATGCTTTTAATGGAAGAAAAAAAGAAAGGCAATTTGAAATGACTTCTAAACGCTAAACATGGTCAGTTGTTCACTGGTCTAGCTGGACAGGGAAGTAAAGAAGTCTGGTATGAAGTGTGTACAAACATAATTATACAAATGTGACTTTTATTAATATTTTTTTAACACTTATTAAAAGTATTACTAAATCTTTTAGTATCATTTAAAAAATATCGTCAAATATTATTATGTTTTTGTGATATTTTATCAATTGTTATATATAACTCATGTTAAATTTTTTAGCAACATGAATTATACACAACATTTGATAAAAGAGTAAATTATACTATCATGTCTTGTAGTTTTTTTTTTTTTTTTTAGATTGCATATGGTATCCTTCTTTTTTTACCTTACATTTTTTTAATTATTTAGCTCACATTATATCAGACTCACTTTCCTCCTAAACATCATTTAATGATTTAGCATAAAATATGACTTTTAATGAAAATTTATGTTCTAAAATATCTTCATCTTCTTCCTCAAATTTACATCTTAAATTTTACAAATTTTCCTCTTTTTCAACAACCATTTTTCACTTATCACCACCATCTACTCCTTCTCCCACACCATCATCAACTCTTCCTCCTCATCGTGTCATTGTCCACCAATACAACATTTGAACACATTCACTTTTGCCGGAGCAACCACCACTACCGTAATCACCGCCTCCATCATAGTCATCGCCACTACTGTAGCCACCTTCGCCACCTCCACATTCACCTCCACCACCTCCTCCACCTCCTCGTCCCCTGCTGTAGCTTCGGTCACCATCACGTCTGATTAACAGAAGGGGTTAAAAGTTATAAAAATTGAAGGATATCAAGTGTAATTAGAGAAAAAAAAATACAAGGAGTGCGAATGTAATTTATTCTAACAAACAATTTCGTCTTGTTATATATTTTAATTGATGTTAGCTACAACATTGACATGGGATAAAAGTAATGCATGAAAAGGAAGAAGTATCAAGTGCAATTAAAAAAAATCACATGTATTATGGGTATAATTACTCTTAATAAAGTGTCTCAAAAATATATTTATAACATCTATTTATAGTTGACGGCATTTTTTTAAATATTGTCAAAAGCTTTTAACAATATTTTTTAATGAGTAGTAGGCAAAAAATGTTGTTAGAAATTATAGGTGTTGTAGTGAAGGATCTCGATATCCTCTTCAGTTTAATTTTCAAATTGCACGAATCTTAACCCTTATATAAAATATAAAATTCGTTTTATTAAAAAATTATGAATAATTAGATATAATAAAAGAAAGTCATCGGATTAAACTGCACCGGGTGCAGTTTATTTTAAACTGCAAACAATCCATATCCCGTGAAGGTAGGGAATTCAGATCCATTGCAGTTTTATTTTTAAAATTTATAAATCCATGATTAAATCACAACAACTTATCCAGTATTTTAATGTATTGAATATTTTCACTTCTTTATGTTTTCTCTACCTTTGAAGTTCCTAAAACCCCATTTAATTTTGCCGCATGCTTCAGGGAAAGGATTATCAGTTATCAGGAATTTATATTTAGGACGAAAACCATGTATTTGCTCGCCTTTAATTTGAAATGCCACTTTTCTCTAATGCCTTGAGCTGTTGAACTAAATAGAGGGAAAATGATTATCAGGAACTAATTTGAGGCCAAAGTTCTTTATATCATTTTTGTTTTGGATTATGAACTTTCTTCCATTTTACGTTAATTCATCAATACTAACCTTGACTAATTGCTGCAATATCAAGTACACTTGAAACAGATAAAAGAGCCACCTTCTTTTCCTCTCTCCAAGTAGATTCAGAAAAAAAAAAAAAAAACGCTGCCACTGATATACTATTCAACATTTCAGGAGGCATATTATATATTATATAAAGTTTTGTTTACTGAGAAATTTTTCAAATTGCATGCACATGCAGTTCAATTGAGAAAAGATGTAAATGGGAAAATTAAGTACAAAAGGTATATAATCGATTCACAAAGAAAACGAATCACACAACATAATCCAATGCAAAACTGTCTCAACATATAAGAAATGTTATTCTTGCAAACTTTCCATATATCTTGAAAATTAAAAAAGCCAGAAATCTCAAGCACAATCTTGTATACTAGTTTATTCCAACTAATATAATTTAAGCTTTTTTTTTTCTTCTTTTCCAATGGGTGATAGGCTTCACAGATATTGCGGATTGGTAATATCAAGGTGATACAACCAAGTCCAGCAATGAAATGAAACATCCAATCGGGTAAGAAGTCATAGATCAAAATGGGTGATAGGCTTCACAGATATTGCGGATTAATAGGAATGGTCAAAGCTCCGGTGATATCTAGGGTGATAACAAGAGTTGCTACCACTATTAAAGTATTTGTCACATCTTTCACTGCAGATACAGATTCTTTGTGCAACTCATTGTGTGACTGATAAAACAATTCTTTAGGAGTCAAACCCTTTTCGTTTTTCATTGTTTACATTGCAGGTGGAACTATTTTCTCCACTTCCTGTTAGGTTAATTAAAAGTGAAAACTATAATATAATTAGGAAGATCGACGAAGAGGATAAGTAGTGAAGTAATTGTAAAAACAGCAATGATATTTTAATATTTTTTATACTATAAAAAGGAAGAGAGGCTTATCTCCGTTTTTTACCAAAAAAATTTATAAGTGGAAAAGAGAAAAAACATTATTTTTAAGCTAAATGAAGTTTTTAAGTTTAGACAAAAAAACATAGATTACCTTTAAAAGGCACAATATTTTGCAAAAACAGAAAACTTGCATATATACAAGATTAATAAAAAAAATTATGATTATTTTTATCTCCCTTTGTTTTTAGGTTTAAGTAATTAAGTAAGTACATCATGTACCAATGATGTATACATATTCATTTTATATATAATGGCTTTAAGAGTACGCAAAATACTTCATGTCCAACTGCTCTACCAAAAAAGAAAAAACTTGTCCAAACTGTTGTCACTAAAAATTAAACAATTTTCAAATATACGAACATAAAATAAACCAAATAAAAATCATACTGTCTAGCTCCAAAAAACAACTTTCGGGTTCTAGTGATTGTAGATACTCTGCTTCACCCACAACAATACCCAGTTCGCTACAGTCTGCAGATGCATTACCAAAGGATATATATGTATAGATCAGTGCAGGGCTGGAAACAAAAAACAGAAAGAAATAAAATAAAAGAGCCCTAAACTAAAGAAATAAACACCAAAAAAATAATAGCAAAGTGCAATGTTATTCATACAGCAAGTACTTCAAATTAAAGCGTAAATACTTTTGTTTATGATTGAATTTATACATAAATTACACATTCATATCAGCAAATTTTATACAATTTCACATATAATATTCACATTTAATATATAGTAAACGTACTCTCAGGCTTGGGAATCTCATCTGCAGCTGGCAAGGTAATTGCATCTGAGTCTTACATAACTCACTCCTGTGCTTTCCTTCTTCTCTTTATGGTGGGAAATTCCTCAATTGCTGGATATGATGATTTATCAAGTAAATTTTCCACTAATTTAAAGCAAAACTAGTAGGTAAAGGAAAAGGGACAAGACAAGCAATTCCTTAAGGTGAGAAAAGAGAAAGAGGAAAAGAGACTGGATATGATAAACAATGCACTCAAAGTATTGGATAAAGAATATTTAATATTATAGTTATTTAAAATATATAAAATATTATTATATATTTTTAATATAATAAATATTTACTCTTATATGATAAATCAGAATACTAAATTTGAAAAATAAATTATATTCCTTCAATTAAATATTATCAATATTTTCTTTTTTCTCTTTCTTTAATGCATCACACATTATTTCGTAACTAATAAAAGAAATCTCATTCATCTCACATTTACAAGAAAATAATTTATTACTGAAAAAATTCAGTGACAAAAATACAATTTTTCTCTCACTAATTTAACGTCAGTAAAATAGGTAACTCATTATATAATAAGCACCAGAGATATCCTCTTAGTTTATGTAACAAAAAAAATCCAATCTAGTGAGTCAAAACTCAACCCTTAATTTGTTGTATTGACAAGTTGTATGAAATGATAGATTGCATAATGTAATTCAACCAATCTCATTTTGGCAAGTCAAATAAGTGTATTTTGAGTTGAACTCATTTTATCATCTCTATTTCAGACTACCTTTTTTATTTTGATATCTTTGATCTACTTAATTACATCTCTTTCAAACTACTTTTTATTTATTTATACATTAAAAAATTAAAGAATTTATTAACAATTAAAAATAATCTTATATCATAATTTAAGTTATTCATTACCTATCTAAACTATAACTTGTATATTTAAGAATATTTATCTATGATAAAAATTAATTTTAATATCATTAATATATTTAAAATATTTATATATTATAAGTTTTAATTATATAAAAATAAACAGTTTTCTTGTATTATATACAGACCAAAACACCAATTGTTTTATTAAACACCCTTTGCTTTTATTCCTTTAATAACCTTGAAAAGCACTTGCTAGTTTATCAATGTCGGAACAAGGAAGAGCAAGAAAGGTTCAACCATACGAAGCGGTGGAAGATTATTTGGAAAGATGCAGAAGATTATTTGGAAGAAGTTTGTTTTCATTATTATACACATAAGTAACCTGATAATCAACAAATTAAATTGCAACAAGTTCTCTCAAGTGTACTCCTCAGATTACAGGAACTCTATACATATTTATTGCATTAGGAGTATCCAAGACCAGTCCAACACATTGGTAGACCTAAAACGAACTTAAAAATAGAGCTTTTTCTTTGAAAAAAAAGAGACTTTTACTAAACTAATAAAATATTTGATAAAATTATTCATATTTTATTTAAAATTAAATTTTCAAATATTTTGGGATGGAAAATCATTTATTAAAAATATTTAAAGCTTTCTACGCATATGCAAGATCGATCACTGGACCACACGCATAACAGAGTGTTACTATTGAGTCACGGCTCTTGATAACACATGCTTAATATACATATATTAATAGCACACAAAAATTTGGTGAACCTAACGCAAGGGTTTGGGTCACCTTACCCTTGGCCCAGCCCGGCCCGGCCCGGCCCGACCCTGGGAGTACCAAGACAAGTGATATGATTCAGCATTAGAGGTCCTATGGGAGACATTGGTCACAAACCAATAGTGACTAAAAATTGTAAACTGAATTTCAATTAAAATTTCCATCAAATTTATGCTACAAAGGAAAAATATACAATATCTTATCACTAAAATGGATTTTATTAGTTTAATTAATTAATTACTTTCCTACTGGAGATTTTGTGGACAGACATTTCCCACATGAGACAAGATTCAGCAGTGCACGTGGCTTTCGGCTTCCAATTTTCAAGCGTGACAGCTGCCAATGCAATCAATTAATACAACATCAATAATGTCCTCATATATAATAACACAATAAATTCAATTGCCAAAGTAACATCATATTTAACGTTACGAACTTTTAAGATTTTCATCTGTTAACCATGAAAGTAATGTATATCAGAATATATCATCACTGCAACATTACCAACCTAATCGAATCATATATTATATACATATACATGCCTTTACGAATAGTTTAAAAGGTCAATAAGAAGATTGTCTAAAAACCAATTTAGTTAGTGTTCTGAAAGCTGGAAACTTAAAGTTAGAAAGAGACCCCAGATATCTCCAAATGAAAAAGAAAAGAATTTGATTAACAAGGACGCCCCTTCTAGATGTAATGATCAAGGCAAAAGCACAGTTCCAATTTCCACAAGATATTTCAAGTTGTATCAAAATACTGTCTCAATGCAGCATAACATTAATATAGTGCATTCATTGCATGTAAGAAAATTACAATAAGAATAAAAAAAACGAAGAATTATGGTTCAAATTTTAAATATTGAGAAGTGGTCACAATAAAATGAATTACCTTTCGCCGGGTTACTCTTGATGCTTTCCAGCATAGCAAGCTCCTTGATCTTGGTTCCAGTCTCCTAAGAGGAGTAAATGATTTTCCAATTATTAAGCAGTTATTATAAGTTATAACATAGACATTACCGTATTACTGAAACAAGATAACATCCAAACTCCAATGCTTAATCTCTATCCCATACTAACTCATAATTGAAAAGGAAGGGTAATCTTAACCTAGAACATAATTCTAGAAAACTACTATTCAATAATTATTGAATTCTGCATGCATGCAATACCTAGCTTGTGCACTGCTGCATGATTTTATTCCGTCATTAAAAACATAATATTTTTTTTTTTAAAAAAAAAAACTCAGTTACCAAATATGAAATAAAGTTATACTGTTGTCCAGCATAACACTACCAATGCAGTAATGCATAGGTTAATTGAAATTTGAAGTAATATGCTTATTTCTGATTCCCATCCCCCCTACTATCCATACATTGCAAATTATGAGCCACACCTCTTGGTACATAAGAGTATATGTTAAAAGAAAAAGGATGGAGTAGCAACATACAGATTTTCTTGTTCAAGCTTCTCAGCAATAGAAACCGCTTTACGTTTTGACCACCCACTTCTCTGACCTTCTGCCTGTAGGATCACATGAGCAAGAGATACTTTGCTTCTTACAAGACTCCGACTTTGACCTTGCTCCATAGGCTTTCTTTGGTCTAAATGCAACTTAACAATTGGCATTTTTTTGGAAGCTGATGATTGTCCTATACTTGTACCTTCTAAACTTTTATAAGATGTTCCATGAGCATCAACCCGCTGCTCGCTATTCTTGTGCTCCACTTGAGAAGCTGCTTCTTCTCTACAATTTCACCCCTTGTCTTTTCAACAGAACCAGTTACTGATGGATGAGCTAGAGTGCCAACACCATTAAAGTCTCTAATCTGAGAGGAACTATCATTAGTAGCGGGCAATGTAAGAGGTTGTTGAACTGCCGAGGCTGCATCTTTGTTTAACTCACATCTAATTTCTATTGTTATAGAAGATCGAAGGACAGATTCAAATGCTTGTAAGATATGACCACTGAACTTCTCGGCAGTAGATTTGGTCAATTGAGAACTAAATATTAGCTGCACAGTTGGAGCTGTACAAAAAACCATCAAATATCATTAGATAAATGGTGAATGTTTCCAGTAAAGCAAACGTCAAATAAACACAGGAGCAACACTATCATAACAACATTAAGCAGGACACAATGTCAACCAGTAAAATGGTAAAATAATGATTAAAGAGATACATCATCAGATATACACGAGAACAGTGTGAAATAAAAGCACTCAAAATGGAAAGCTGATAGTTATTATAGTAAGGTAGTATGTGCTGCAGACTAACCACTCTTAACTTTGATGAATTCTAAAACATAAACAATGATGCCAGGACCAATTTTTCAATCCACTATAATAATAATAATGATAATAATAATAATAATACGAGGCCATCTGGTTGATCATACTATATTAAGTGTACTCACAAACAAAGACCAGTTTATACCCTGATTCTTCCCGACCCGAAATTCTTGGAAAACTTGTGCATGTTATATTAACACTGATGATGACACTACTAAAAGCTGAGTGTCACGGGATTGTTAACCATTTTAACTTTATCATAAACTCTAATAACAACATTAACAATGCTACCATATCAGAATTTTCAGGCCCTTTGCATAATACTACAGCTAGTGAAATCAAAT
This sequence comes from Glycine tomentella, assembly GCA_007407185.1. Taxonomy (NCBI): domain Eukaryota; kingdom Viridiplantae; phylum Streptophyta; class Magnoliopsida; order Fabales; family Fabaceae; genus Glycine; species Glycine tomentella. The sequence goes on from PYAF01004229.1 coordinate 1,120,446, forward strand.
ACAAGACAAATTTATCCCCTAGTTCTTCTAGATCTAAAATGTATCGAAAAATTATGCATTGCGCAGATTTGACACTCACCTGCCCCAAAACTAACAGAGATCAGCTTGCCTTCTTTAAACAGAAACTCTTTCAGACCAGTAATTTGTATCCTCTCAAGTACCTCTAACCATTTCTCTTCAATTTCTTTACGGTTTTTACCCAAAATCTGCCTCTCGCTCATCCTAATCTTATCAATGGCTTGTGAATGAGCATATTGAGGAGTAAAACCAGACACACTATGTCGTTTTTTCTCAGAACCAAGACCCCTTGTCATACCAACTGCTGAGCTTCTAGCATGGAAATTTTCAATTCTAGCATCCATTGATAATCGTCTCCCTTTGTTAGGAATGTCAACAGGATTACCAGTCAGTCTAGCTGCTTCTCTTGCCTCTGCATCTTTTAAAGCAAAGAGACTGTGGTTGAAGCTATTATCAGATGAAGTTGGCAACACATATTGCTGGTCTGGAGCCAGCTGAAGTAAGGCAGCTGTCAACCATGTTAGCTTGTCAATGGACATCCTCAACTGCTTCTCAGCCTCAGATAAAGTTTTCAGAACTTGGCGCAGCTTCTCCATGTCTTCTTTGGACACTGAAACAGAAATTAGTATTATAAATTTGTGAAAGGATAATAATGAAAACATAATCATTAAAATGAAGTCAGAGTAAGACTCCAATCTCCATAATTACAAAAAGTAAAGCCTCAAGTAATTAGCTATATAAAATACTTATAGACAGCCAATTCTGGAATTAAAAAGATACCTGTGTGTGTGTGTGTTTAAAGAATGATGAGGATTAAATTGATAACTCTGTATGCTATCCACAAAAATGGCCTTATTTTACTCACATGGTTGTCTCCGGAAGAACTTCCTCCTTCGCCTTTCTTTTGTGAAATCATAGGTCCCAGCAAGTATATCAGTAATTACTGTAGCAAGTTGTGACATTAAAGCCAATGGCTCGACACCAGTTTCCATGATCACTCTCAAATTCTTCACGGTGTTAACTGTGTCTGCAGATAATTCCAAATCAAGCAGATCCACCAATTTCTCATCAGATTAACCCTACCTGAAGAAATTATTTAACTTCAGAGCACTTCATGCATAGTGAATTACAATATTAAGACCAGTTTACAATAGAAATAGAATCTAGTGTAAGTACTAAGAAGCAGTTTAAATCTTATGACGGCGTGCCTTTGAAGTATCTGATTATGCCTCCTTTTATAAGCTTCTTGAATCATTGAACTTATCAGCGAGTTAATTAACTTCGTTGTTGCAGATATTGCAAAATTTACCCGGGTGATGTTAAGAAGCTTTTTGAGATATAAAGGAATTGTAATTTATAAAGAAAAAAAGAATAATTATCTGGGTGATGGTGCAGAGGTGTGGGGGCCGGGTGATCGATGTTAAGAAAAAGAAAAATGGAAAATATATCTCTTAATAATTTTAAAATTGTTTAAAAATTTATTGAGTGACTTGACTCGATAGTCAACACAATTAGCAAATACTGTTAGCTAAGTGCCTCAATATTAGTCAACAACAATACCAGCATAGACTAGGGTTATCTTTGCACTGATGTGCATGGTTCTAATAATATAGAAGCCCATTTCAGTTTGGGCTTGTCGGAACATGTTAGACAAGACCAACCGAGTTCCACTGAGTTCACCAGTCCAATTCACCAATTGGACCGATTTAGTGGGCCACGGGTTTATGCCCACCCCCTCCACTTATGATCATTTATCAACTGAATTTTCCATCATTTTGGAGCCAAACACGTTGTTGGTAAAGAAAAAAGACACAAGACTACCAAAATGAAAAAAAGTCTTGCTAAACAATGCACTAAAGTATTATATTAGTTAGAGAATATTTCATATATTTTATTTGAAGATATTAAATATTATTGTATATATAATAAATATTTACTGTTTTAGTGTGTAAATTATTTATCAATGATTCATTTATATGTCAATTTTTATTAAAATATCTTTCTTTTAGCCTTTATTTTCATTCATATCCGGAGATTTTATTTAAAAAAATTGAGTTTAATAACACTCAAACTAATAGTATCATATTTTTATTTTTTTTATTAATACTAACCTTTTTTGGTTGATAACTTGATGCACAATCAAGTTCACATGAAACAGATAAAAGAAGTACCTTCTTTTTTCCTCTCCCTAAGTAGATTCGAAAAAGAATATGCTGGTAAGCATATACAGTCTAGATCTAGCGAGCGCTTGAGAGATACAGCATGTTTAGCCGTAAACATGATTGCAAGAGACAAAATTATTTCGTTTTCCGAAAATTATTTCTTATTCCATGCACAAGAAGTTCAATTGAGCAAAGATGTAAATGTGAAATGAAAAGAATAAGAGGCACATAATAGATTCACAAAGAAAACGAATCACAGAGCCTTAATCTAATGTAAATTAAACTGTCTTAAAATATGAAATGTCCTTGCAAATTTTCCATCTTATAATCAGCCAAAACTCTTGAGCGCGCACAATATTATGTTTTAGTTTATTCCAACTAATTTAAGTTTCTTTTTGTTTGGCAATGGTGTAGCAGGCTCCAGAGATCTTGTGTATTGGCCATAATAATCTTGACAATGGGATAGCACTGAGTGCAAAACGCTAATCCATCGCTTATGGTCTAGTGTAAGATGCACAACCAATACGACACCACCAAGTCCAGCAATGAAATAAAGGATCCAATTGGATAAGAATTCAAAGATCAATATGGAACCGGAAACAATAGCCGTAAACATGATTGCAAGAGAGACAAAAAGTGTTATATTCCCAAATACCAACTTTGTTTGCCGCAAGTAGACAGAATCATCTTTTGGTTCCCAACTTGAAGGAAGAATAGCTGAAGCATAGAAGAACATAGATGAAGCACAAAAGCATGTTCCAAATGCAATTGCTAGGAAAAATAGCGTATACCATGTCTTCTTCGAAAAAATAGGAGTTTGTGTACCATCAATGTCATTAACGGAAATGGTCATGCCTGCGGTGATCCCTAGGCTGATAACAAGAGTTGCTACCACTACTAAAGTATTTGCCGCATCTTTCACTTCAGATACTGCTTCTTTGTGCAACTCTTTGTGTGACTGATAGAATAATTCTTTAGGAGTCAAACCCTTTTCGTTTTTCATCGTTTTCATTACGGGTGGAACTATTTTCTCCACGGCCTGTTTGGTTAAAATTAAGTGAAAACTAAAGTATAATGAATACCATAAGATCTCGAAGTAGTGAAGTAACTGTATAAAAAGTAATGATATATTTTAATATTTTTATACTATATAAAAAAAGGAGAGAGATCTTGTTATGTACCGATATCTCCTTTTTTTACCATAAAAGTTAAAAATGCACAAGGGACGTGTAAATTTAAAATAGAAAAATAATAAAGAGAAAAACATTATTCTTATAGAAAAATGATAATCATGTAGACATATATACCTGAAACCATCTCTCCTCATTACGCATTTGAACATGGTCTGTTGACAATCCGATTCTTTCTTTAGGTCGTGCCGGCATTCCAGCTAAGTGAAGAACATTGTTACCCTCAAAATCAACCAATTGTATCATCACTTTCTTTGAATCCCCCTTGTTTAATATTAGTCGGTATACACTTTCTTGTCGATACAGAATAGCAATGTGAAGTAAGCTTCTTTGGGCTTCGGAATCCACTTCAAATAGCAAATCTGGATGGTAATTCAAAAGAAATTCTAATATCTTTATGTTTCCTGATTTTGCTGCATCGAACATTGCTGTTGACAACTGTACATAGTTGAGACACTCTTTCTCGTTGTCCATTGCCTTAAACAACAAACTTGCAATTTCTTGATGACCAGTAGTTTTGTGGAACAAGGCTACCATTGTGTTGAAATAATAGTTAGTCATGTACACATACAAGTATTTAGTTAAATAATAAAGTAATTAATACACACATTTTGATAGTTCTACATCAACTACAAATTCTACAATTGATCTGAAGATTTCAAAAGATGTATGGTCCAGTTGACTTGTAAACTATTCTTATTTAAATATGTTTAAGGATCACGAGAACTCACAAAATTGAGCAAGCATTTGCAAAGGTGTCAATCCCTTTTCGTTTTTTTTGGTAACCAATTTAGGATAGTGATGCAACAATTTGGATGTCACGGCTGTCATGCCCAGAATCAAATGAAGAAGAGCATGCATAAATCATTAGGCAAGAGAAAAATTATTGTTAAATATATATGCAAAAGAAATGTGCTTCAGCTACATATGCGGTTAGCTTTTGTTAAGAAACAACAGTGACATTGCAGCAGGGTAACTAGCTAGCTTGTTTATAGAAAAGGGAAACTGCTAATTAAATATCAATGTATAACAACATCTTCAATAAAAGTACTTACATGATTGTTTAATTTTGAACAACATTGTTTAACTTTTTTTTTTTTCCACTATAGAATATGTCATGATGTTGCTTATATAAGCATTGTTCCTTATCAAATTTATACCATAAATAAAATATTTTTCAAACATTATAGAATGTACAAAATTAAGTTAATTATTTACTTTAACAATTTAATTGAAGTGAATTTTATATAGAGTATTTAAATTTATGTAAAATCGTAAAATCCAACAAAATTACAATAAACAATTTATTTAAACAATTATGCTTTGTAGATGCTCTTGGTGATGATCAAATTTAGGGATAAAATTATCACTAATTCTAGGGTCACAAAGTGTTTAGTGGAGTTTGTTTTAAAATAATAGATATTATTTTTTTCACCACAAATTTTATTTTTTCTTGCATTTATTGTTTAGCAAAATTAAGAAATGTGGATCAGCTTACAGTAAATATTGTTGTCGATGGTCAAGAAAAAGAGCTTCAAGATGTCTTCGAAGGGTATACTGTTGTGTATGTCCTCTTGAGTCTTTTGAAATAAGAATTCTGTCATTGGAATGTGACCAGTAGAAGATGCTAATTGAATTGGCAGCATATCTTTTTGGCCTCTAATCCATAGCAACCCCGGACTCTTGCCTAACAGAATTTCAGAAATTTGCACACTTCCTGTTATCGCAGCCAAACAAAAGGCTGTGTTGCCATCTGCCATGCAAATTTCCAAATCTTGCAAGTTCATGCGATCCACCAGGTTTTCTACAAAACTAGTATTTCTCATGCTAACTGCAACATGAAGGGCTCTAATTCCACGAGCGGACAATGAAATTCGCCACCAATGAGGATGAATTTTGAAAAGGGATGAAGCCTCATCACTCCAATTTCCTGAAGCAGCTGCTATATATATTTTTCTTTTATATATTTCTGCATCTCATGCATTTCATACAATCAAATTTCTTTGACATGTTTGACTTATATGGATAACATTAATTCATGAGAATTAAAAATATATTTTTGATCTTTATAAAATAAAAAATATTTATTTTTCACCCTGATAAAAGTTTTAATATGTTTTTAATACTCTTAAAATTAAAATATATCATGGTTTGACCTGAAAGTAAGTTGAGTTATCAAAGTCTAATTCTAAACCAAAAGATGTTATATTTCAATTTTAAGAAAAATAAAAACATACTAAATATTATACAAAGATAAAAAATAAAATTTCTAATTTTATAGGAATAAAAAATAAATATTTAAGCTAAAAGAAATTTATCTTATTGATGATTGATAAGCGATTGCATGCTCTAACATGACAAAATAGTAAAACCTAATTCAATCTATCAATTGAGCAAAAAGTTACAGACTATTTTATTCCAATGAGTGGAAAAATAATCTTATTCTTTAGGGAAGAACTGTCGGATTTAGGCATGATTTTTGTTCACCTGCAAAAGACCTTAGGGAGTCTTTAGAGCAAGTGTGACCTAAGAGGTTCATGCAGGATCTCTGACCCACCTATTTTGAGGATTTTTCAATCGAACATCTACAACCCCTTAAGAACTAAGCTTGAAAAGAATAAGCGCTTGTTATTCTTGATCGGTCTATTCAGACTATACATAATCTCTCAAGGAGGGGGTGCTCTAGTTTGTTGCTTGTGGCGTTTCCTTTTTCCTGTTATCGCAGGTGTTTAATCTCCCTTACTAATTTTGCAGCTTCGGGCCTTTCGTGTTTAGTAAGTTGGTACTTGTGAAGGGATTGATGTGGGTTTCTTAAGTAAATCTTCATTAGTTTGCTAATTCGCTCAGAACTTGTGACAAATTACAAACTGCATATAATAATAATTCTTTTTGCTGTGAGAAAAAAATAAATATCTCAAGCCTTGAACCTAAAAGATGTGAAAAAAATTGTTGTTTAAAGGGACATTAAGCCAACCTAATCTTGAAGCAGAAGGCATAGCCTCTCTTTTACTCTTCCTCTTAGTTTTTAACTTTATCGTAAGTTATAAGTTATGCAACTAATAGTTTGAATTCGATTGTTCTTGCACCACTTCTAGTCTGTCAAACAAACATGTATTATACTAATAGATCGAAATTAAACTTTATAGAAATATATTGTACGTATTTAAGTTAATTGTCACCATTCAAAGTTATTTTGTCGATTTGAAAAGTTAATGTGCTACATATATTTGTTGAGTAGTAAAATCTGTTCAAAGTTTCAGACCTAAATAACATTAAAATATAAAAGATAATTACTATAACTCGTAGTAAGAGGATCAAATTAGCTAGACAAATTAAAACCTAAAATGTTCTTGTCTCCTTTTGTATTTTTCTTTTCTTTTTTGGACGATATATCTTTATGGGATATCTCAATTAAATTGTCCAAATGTTGTCATTAAAAATTAAATAATCTTCAAAAACAAGAACAGAAAATGAACCAATTAAAGATCATACTGTCTAGCTCCGGAGAACTTCCTGGTGATGGTAGATGTTCCGCTTCACTCACAACAATACCCAGGTGAGTACCATCTGTAGATGCATTTACCAAAGGATATGTTTATATCAGAAAGATAACAGCAAAGTGCAATGTTATTCATACAACTACTGAAATTTAAAAATTAAATACTTTGTTTATGATTGAATTCATACATAATACAAACGAAAGTACAAAATTAAAACAGTGCAGGCATGCATGGAATTTACAAAACAAGAGTACAAAATATTAACAATGCCATTAATAATTTAGTATTAAACATACTCTCAAGCTTGGGTCCGTTGCTATCAGTTAAGCGTATGATTGGAATTTCGTCCATTGGAGGTTCAACGCACGTTCAGAGAAGAATTGATCTTCAGTGTCTTTTGAGTTGAACGTAATTAAGTTCAAATGTGTTAAGAAAAAAGGTTGGAAGAAGGCTTATATATATACAACTGCCACACCAATGAAGGTGATCGGAGCCACCTCAACATGGTACTTTTTTGGCTTGAGGTTTTATTACAAAATTAAAGCTCCTTCATGTTGACTTTTTGAGATTGAAGAAGCTACTACCAAAGCATTTGGGATTGTCACATGACCCCTACGTACCCGAGCCACCTATTCAGCCACACTGTTCTGTTACGCGTCTTAACATCCTTGCATCTTTGAATTAATTTAACTTAACATGTCAAAGACAACTAATTAAACAAACATTATGAATACTTTAACAATAAATGACAGTTTGATGTGTGCTTTAAAATTTAAATGGCTTTAACAAACGTGTTTGAAACAATTTTTAAATGGCTTTGATAATCAATAGATTAATGGCTTTAATAGTGTAGACAGTAGACACATACCATGTGATTGACCTTTTTTTATACTTATATTTTAATTTTTATTCTTTGCATGTGATGTGACTAAATCGAATATTAATTTCAAATGGTTTTAATGGAAGAAAAAGAAGACAATTTGAAATGACTTCTAAACTCTAAACATACTCAATTGTTTACTGATCTAGCTGGACAGGAAAATAAAGAAATCTGGTGTGAAGGGTGAACAGCTATGTGAAGTGTGAACAGCTATTGCACACATGTGACTTTTAATAATATTTTTTTGTTAATACTTATTAAAATGTCTCGAAAACATATTTATAACATCTATTTATATTTGACAATATTTAGTCAAAAGTTTAATAATATTTTTAATGAGTGTTAAACAAAAAAATGTTATTAGTAAAGATTCTCAATATCTTCTACAGTTTAATTTTCAAATTGCACTAATCTTAACCCTTATATAAAATATAAAATTCGTTTTATTACAAAATTATGAATAATTAGATATAATAAAAGAAAGTCATCGGATCAAACTGCACCGGGTGCAGTTTATTTTTAAACTGAAACAATCCATATCCCGTGAAGGTAGGGGATTCAGATCCATTGCAGTTTTATTTTTAAAATTTATAAATCCAATTTTAAATCACAATCACTTATTCAGTATTTTAATGTATTGAATATTTTCACTTTATATTTTCTCTACGTTTGAAGTTCCTAAAACCCCATTTAATTTTGCCGCTTGCTTCAGAGAAAGGGTTATCAGTTACCAGGAATTTATTTAGGACGAAAACCATGTAGTTGCTCGCCTTTAATTTGAAATGCCACTTTTCTCTAAAGTCTTGAGCTGTTGAACTTAATAGAGGGAAAATGATTGTCAGGAACTAGTTTGAGGCCAAAGTTCTTTATATCATTTTTGTTTTGGATTATGAACTTTCTTCCATCACGTTAATTCATCAATACTAACCTTGACTAATTGCTGCAATATCAAGTACACTTGAAACAGATAAAAGAGCCACCTTCTTTTCCTCTCTCCAAGTACATTCAGAAAAAAATAAAATACGCGGCTACTGATATACTATTCACCATTTCAGGAGGCATATTATATATTATATCAAGTTTTGTTTACTGAGAAATTTTTCAAATTGTATGCACAAGCAGTTCAATTGAGGAAAGATGTAAATGGGAAAATTAAGGTATATAATCGATTCACAAAGAAAATGAATCACACAACATAATCCAATGTAAAACTGTCTCAACATATAAGAAATGTTATTGTTGCAAACTTTCCATCTTGAAAATTAAAACAGCCAGAACACTCAAGCACAATCTTGTATACTAGTTAATTCCAACTAATATACTTTTCAAATGGGTGATAGGCTTCATGATATTGCGGTTTGGCAATATCAATGTGATACAACCAAGTCCAGCAATGAAATTAAAGACCCAATCGGGTAAGAAGTCATAGATCAATATGGCACCCGAAACAATGGCAGTAAACATGAGTCCGAGAGAGGCAAAAAGTGTCAGATTCCCAAATATCAACTTTCTTTGCTTCAAAAGGACACTCTCATCTTTTGGTTCCGAACTTGAAGGAAGAATAACTGAACCATAGAACATCATAGATGCAGCACATAAGTAGTTTCCAACTTCAATTGCTAGAAAATACAATGTATACCATGTCTTCTTACGAAATATAGGAGTGAGTGTACTATCAACATCCTTAATAGGAATGGTCAAAGCTCCGGTGATACCAAGGGTGATAACAAGAGTTGCTACCACTATTAAAGTATTTGCCACACCTTTCACTACAGATACAGATTCTTTGTGCAACTCTTTGTGTGACTGATAAAACAATTCTTTAGGAGTCAAACTCTTTTGGTTTTTCATTGTTTTCATTGCAGGTGGAACTATTTTCTCCACTTCCTGTTAGGTTAATTAAAAGTTAAAACTAGATAGAAGATCGATGAAGAGGATAAGTAGTGAAGTAATTGTAAAAACAGCAATGATATTTTAATATTTTTTATCTATAAAAAAAGGAGAGAGGCTGATCTCCGTTTTGACCAAAAAAATGAATAAGTGGAAAAGAGAAAAACATTATTTTTATAAGAAAATGCTAATCAAATAGATATTCATACCTGAAACCATTTCTCCTCTCTACACATTAGCACATGGTTTGTTGATAATCCAAATCTTTCTTCAGGTGCCAACTCTTTTGCAGCTAAGTGAAGAACATTGTTACCCTCAAAATCAACCAATTGTATCATCACATTCTTGGAATCCCCCTTGCTTAATATTAGTTGGTATACAGATTCTTGTCGATACAAAATAGCAATGTGAAGTAAGCTTCTTTGCTCTCTGGAATCCACTTCAAATAGGAAATCTGGATGGTATTTTAAAAGAAATTCTAAAATCATAATGTTTCCTGATTTTGCTGCATTGAACACTCCTTTTGACAATTGTTCAGAGTTGAGAGGCTCTTTCTCTTCTTCCATACCCTTAAACAACGAACTTACAATATCTCGATGACCAATAGTTTCCTTGCACAAGGCTACCATTGAGTTTAAATAATTAGTCATGTATGTACACATATACAAGGTTAGTTACATAAAGTATAATTGGTAGACGCATGTTAGATACCGTGCCGGCTAGCCTGTTAAATTTAATAAATTAGTCATTATAAATATGGTAAATAGTACCCTGATTTTTCTCTTGTTATTATGGAAACTAGGGGGGATTTCATGTTAAATATGATATGTAATTTCTTGACTAATTACACAAATTTAAGATCACACTGATGCCTCCAATGGGATGGTCATCGACGTACAAGTGCTGCAATAACAGTTGAAGATAATGTTCTAGCAATTCAATGGGCAATCCAACTTGATATATTAGCTAAATGTAAAAGCGTCAATCACAAAACTATACAGGAGCATTTATGAACTAGAAAACCAAGTTTGCAAGGGTTACGAGAACTCACAACATCGAGCAAGCATTTGCAAAGGTGTCAATCCCTCTTCGTTTTCTATAGTAACCAATTTTGGATAGCGATCCAACAATTTTGATGTCACAGCTGTAATGCCAAGAATCAAATGAAGAAGAATATGCATGCATATATAGAAATCATTAGGCAAGAGAAAAATGGAAGAATAATAAACTATTGTTATATATGCAAAGGAAATGTGCTTCAGCTACAAGCGGTTAGCTTTAGTACTCATGTCAATGACTGAAAGTGTTTTATTGTTATGCATGCAAAAGAAATTAGAAATTAATGTGGATAAGCTTACTGTGAATGTTGTTGGTGATGGTCAAGAAAAATAAGTTCACGATGTCATGGAAGGGTATATTGTTGTGTAGGTCCTCTTGAGCTTGAAATAAAAGTTCCGTCATTGGAATGTGCCCTGCAGAAGATGCTAATTGAATTGGTAGCATATCTTTTTGGCCTCTAATCCAAAGCAACCTCGGATTCTTGCCCAACAGAATTTCAGCACTTTTCACTTTTCCTGTTATCGCAGCCAAACAAAAGGCTGTGTTCCCATCTGCCATGCGAATTTCCAAATCTTGCATGTTCATACAATCCACCAACTTTTCCACAAAACTAGTTTTTCTCATGCTAACTGCAACGTGTAGAGCTGTAACTCTACGAGAAGTCAACGGAATTCGCCACCAATGAGGATGAATTTTGAAATAGGATAAAGCCTCACTCCAATTTCCTGAAGTTGCTGCTATATATATTTTCCTTTTATGCGTTCCTGCATCTCATAAAAGTACGGTTGCATGCTTCGACATTACGAAACTGTAAAACCTAATTCAATTTTTTAATTTAGCAAAAGTTACGCATTATTCTTTTTCAATGGTTCTTCAGGTAATTCAGGATATTAATCTGGATGAATTTATACAACCCTTCATTGCTATTAGTGATAAAGGAACCATATATAATATTCTTTCAGGAAAAACAGCAGGATTTATGCATGAATTCATATACACTAGCGTGATCTCGTGGATAATAATTTTATTACATGTACTCTTATTCTATTGATTACTTATATATTTGTACCCAGGTTCATTTACTCACCATACCCCAAAAAAAAAAAAAATCATATTACTCACATTTACGTTATATATTTGTTCGGCAAACTTGTAAAATATTAATATTACTATAATACGTACTAATAATGATGACAACCAATAAAAAAAGGCATTACTTAAAACTAAATATGTAACCTAAAATAGGAAAATGTTTTATTAATAAATATTTATTTAAAAATGATCAATTTTAAATTACAAAAAAATCAATATTTTTGTCAATAGTTTACATTTTCTTTCATATAAAAAGAGGAACGTGACTACTTAAAATTTCGTATTGTTTATTTGCGAAATAAATCAAGCCTGTGCGGTAAAAATATTATTTTACAAAAGTAGCTTTAAACGTTTTTCATAGAAAAAATTCTGAACTATTTTAGGATGGGTTTATTAATTTCGTATATATACAAAATAAAAAATATAATATGTATATACTTACTTTAATGATATAATTTATGTTTCTTAAAAAAATGATATAATTCATGTGTTTATTTTATGCTTACATATAATATTTTTGCAAAAACAGAAAACTTGCATATACAAGATTAATATAAAAAAATTATGATTATTTTTTATCTCCCTTTGTTTTTTAGGTTTAAGTAATTAAGTAAGTACATCATGTACCAATAATATATACATATTCATTTATATATAATGGTTTTAAGAGTACGCAAAATACATCATGTCCAACAGCTCTAACAAAAAAAAAAAATTGTCCAAACTGTTGTCACTAAAAATTAAACAATTTTCAAATATAAATAAAAATCATACTGTCTAGCTCCAAAAAACAACTTTCGGGTTCCAGTGATTGTAGACGCTCTGCTTCACACACAACAATACCCAGTTCGCTACAATCTGCAGATGCATTACCAAAGGATATGTATAGATCAGTGCAGGGCAGGAAACAAAAAACAGAGAGAAATAAAATAAAAGAGCCCTAAACTAAAGAAATAAACAGCAAAGTGCAATGTTACTCATACAGCAAGTACTGCTAATTAAAGCGTAAATACTTTTGTTTATGATTGAATTTATACATAAATTAACACATTCATATCAGCATATTTTATACAATTTCACATATAATATTCACATTTAATATATAGTAAACGTACTCTCAGGCTTGGGAATCTCATCTGCAGCTGGCAAGGTAATTGCATCTGAGTCTGACATAACTCACTCCCGTGCTTTCCTTCTTCTCTTTATGGTGGGAAATTCCTCAATTGCTGGATATGATGATTTATCAAGTAAATTTTCCACTAATTTAAAGCAAAACTAGTAGGTAAAGGAAAACGGACAAGACAAGCAATTCCTTAAGGTGAGAAATGAGAAAGAAGAAAAGCTACTGGATATGATAAACAATGCACTCAAAGTATTAGATAAAGAATATTTAATATTATAGTTATTTAAAATATATAAAATATTATTATATATTTTTAATATAATAAATATTTATTCTTATATGATAAATTAGAATACTAAAATCTACTATACATATATAAAAAGAGACTACATAATTGGACATTATACATTATTGACACTTGTCATAAAATAGGGACAAAGTCATAATTGAACATCTCTTTTTTCTTTTTTAGAAAAATGAATTTTTCTAATTACACTCCTTTTTAATAAATGCATTTCAATATTTCAAAATTAAAAATTTCTAATTGCACCATCTTTTTGATAAATGCACTCCAATATTTTCAAATTAAAACTTGTTAATTGCAATCCCTTTTTGACAAGTAAATTAATATTTCCTTTTAAATCTTAAATACTCATTATATCATTTATTTCATATCTCTCACACATTATCTCTTTAACGCATAGACAGTGATATTACTTGTGTACGCAAGGTATCGTATGACCAATTTTCCTTCCGAAAAGACTCTAAATCACTGGTAATATAATAATTTTTCTCATACATTATCTCTTTAACGCGTAGGCAGTGATATTTATTTATACATTTTCAAAAAAATTAAAAGAATTTATTAACAATTAAAATAATCTTATATCATAATTTAAGTTATTCATTATCTTTCTAAACTGTACCTTGTATATTTAAGAATATTTATTTATGATAAAAATTAATTATAATATCATTGATATATTTAAAATATTTATATATTATAAGTTTTAATTATATAAAAATAAACAGTTTTCTTGTATTATATACAGACCAAAACACCAATTGTTTTATTAAACACCCTTTGCTTTTATTCCTTTAATAACCTTGAAAAGCACTTGCTAGCTTATCAATGTCGGAACAAGGAAGAGCAAGAAAGGTTCAACCATACGAAGCGGTGGAAGATAATTTGTAAAGATGCAGAAGATTATTTGGAAGAAGATTGTTTTCATTATTATAACACATAAGTAACCTGATAATCAACAAATTAAATTGCAACAACAAATTCTCTCAAGTGTACTCCTCATATTAAGGAACTCGATCCATATTTATTACATTAAGAGTATCCGGACTTAACACATCGGTAGGCCTAAAGTGAGCTTAAAAATAGAACTTTTTTTGTTGAAAAAGAGAATTTTCTAAACTAATAAAATATTTACTAAAATTATTCATATTTTATTTAAAATTAATTTTTTGAGCTTTTGGGATGCAAAATCATTAATTAAAAATATTTGAGACTTATCACACACATGCAGATCAACCACAGGATCTCAAGCATAGCAGCACTAAATGTTACTATTTAGTAGGTGATAACACATGCTTAATATAAGTATATTAATAGCAAAAAAAAAATGGTGGACTTAAAGCAAGAGTTTGGATCTCCTTACGAGATTAACTTTCTACATCAATCATTTTATCAATACACCCCATATGCATAGTGTAATACCGATTTTGTCCTTCTCGTAATCCGTAAGTTTCATACAGACATACATCATTCAGCTTCTTACAGATTGTCAATCCGTATGAGTCATATGGATTGTCAATCCGTATGAGTCATACGGATTGCAGATCTGTAAGAGTCATATGGATTGTCAATCCATATGACTCATAGATCCGTATGAGTCAATCCATATGACTCGGGGATTGTCGATCCGTAAGAGTCATATGGATTGTCAATCCAAATGTTTCATACGGATTACCAATCCATAAGAGGGCAAAATTGAAAATAAAAAAATATGTTGGGTGTATTAGAAATTTACTGGGTGTAGGAAGTATAACTCTCTCCTTACCCTAGGCCCGGCCCTAGGATTACCGCAACAAGTGATGAGTGCTTCTTCATACACCATTCAATATTTCTACTACACCATTATTTTTTTAAAAAACCCAAAAGTACCCCTGAAGGCCAGCTGAGATATATCACGTGTATGTGAGTTCCCAAAGCATTTCGTTTATTTTTTGTTGCTCATTTGGATCGCCTGAGGTGTTGGTGTCATTTTGGTTGGTGATTATTGGTGACATTTCGTCCATTTTGTCGGACGTGTAGGTGGCTGTCGGAGGCCGGTGTGCGTCGTCGCAGTGCAGAGGTTAGTGGTGATTTTTGCTGTCGTACGGATTCGATAATCCGTATGAGTCATATGGATTCGGTAATCCGTATGAGTCATATGAATTGGCAAATCCGCATGAACCATACGGATTCGTCAATCCGTATGAACCATACGGATTCGTCAATCCGTATGAACTATACGGATTAGCCAATCCTTATGACTCATATGGATTGTGTAATCCATATGACTAACAATTGCAAAATGATGTTCCTAATTATTTAAAAAACATGCCATCATCAATATATGGATAACAATTAAAAAATCATGCTCCTAATTATTTAAAAAGCATTTTTCCAAAAAAATAGCCTCATATGGATTGACGGATCCGTATGGGTTATACGGATCACGTAATCCGTAAGCCTCATACGGATTGGTCAATCCATATAAAGCTTACGGATTACCGAATCCGTATAACCCAGCCTCCTCCCATTGACGAACCAATCACAGAAAACAGCGGGGGACCAAAGCAAACTTACCTCACCAGTGTCGTCACCACCCACAGAACGCGCCACCAGCCAATGCCACCACCAAAGGGAGAACGAAAGGATGAAGAAACCAAACGATGAACGGGCACGGGAAGATGAAAGAATGGAGGAGAAGAAAAATGAGAAGTTTTAAAATTTAAATGGTCAAGGGTACAATGGGAAATGCACTATTTTACTAATGGTGTAAAAGAAATTTGAATGGTGTATGAAGCTTCACTCACAAGTGATTCAGCATTAGAGGTCCAATGGGAGACACTGATCACAAACCAATAGTGACTGAAAATTGTAAACTGAATCTCAATTAAAATTTCCATCAAATTTATGCTACGAAGGAAAAATATACAATATCTTATCACTAAAATGGAGTTTACTAGTTTAAATACTTTCCTACATTTTCTTCATCTGATATATAACTACATGCTTTTATTTAATTAAATGAAAAAAAAGGCTTGACCCTGTAAAATTGGACTCTATAACACGTCAGGAAAAAGCCTAAATAGAGGCATTACAAATTGCTATTGAATGAACCCACGACATTCCCAAAACTACCTTGGAGATTTTGTAGACAGACATTTCCCACATGAGACAAGATTCAGCAGTGCACGTGGCTTTCGGCTTCCAATTTTCAAGCGTGACAGCTGCCAATGCAATCAAATACAACATCAGTAATGTCCTCATATATAATAACACAATAAATTCAATTGCCAAAGTAACATCATATTTAACGTTAAAAACTTTTTAAGATTTTCATCTGTTAACCATGAAAGTAATGTATATCAGAATATATCATCACTGCAACATTACCAAGCTAATCGAATACATATATACATGCCTTTATGAATAGTTTAAAAGGTCAATAAGAAGATTGTCTAAAAACCAATTTAGTTAGTGTTCTGATGGAAACTTAAAGTTAGAAAGAGACCCCAGATATCTCCAAATGGAAAAGAAAAGAATTAGATTAACAAGGACGCCCCTTCTAGATGTAATGATCAAGGCAAAAGCACAGTTCCAATTTCCACAAGATATTTTAAGTTGTATCAAAATACTGTCTCAATGCAGCATAACATTAATATAGTGCATTCATTTCATGTAAGAAAATTACAAGAATAAAAAAACGAAGAATTATGGTTCAAAATTTTAAATATTGAGAAGTGGTCACAATAAAATGAATACCTTTCGCCGGGTTACTCTTGATGCTTTCCAGCATAGCAAGCTCCTTGATCTTGGTTCCAGTCTCCTAAGAGGAGTAAATGATTTTCCAATTAATAAGCAGTTATTATAAGTTATAACATAGACATTATCGTATCACTGAAACAAGATAACATCCAAACTCTAAAGCTTAATCTCTATCCCATACTAACTCATAATTGAAAAGTAAGGGTAATCTTAACCTAGAACGTAATTCTAGAAAACTACTATTCAATAATTATTCAATTCTGCATGCATGCAATACCTAGCTTGTGCACTTCTGCATGATTTTATTCCGTCATAAAAAACAATATTTATAATAAAAAAATTCTAACTCAGCTACTAAATGTGAAATAAAGTTATCCTGTTGTCAAGCATAACACTACCAATGCAGTAATGCATAGGTTAATTGAAATTTGGAGTAACATGTTTACTTCTGATTCCCATTCCCCCTACTATCCATACATTGCAAATTATGAGCCACACCTCTTGGTACATAGAGTATATGTTAAAAGAAAAAAGGATGGAGTAGCAACATACAGATTCTCTTGTTCAAGCTTCTCAGCAATAGAAACCGCTTTACGTTTTGACCACCCACTTCTCTGACCTTCTGCCTGTTGGATCACATGAGCAAGAGATACTTTGCTTCTTACAAGACTCCGACTTTGACCTTGCTCCATAAGCTTTCTTTGGTCTAAATGCGACTTAACAATTGGCATTTTTTGGGAAGCTGATGATTGTCCTATACTTGTACCTTCTAAACTTTTATAAGATGTTCCATGAGCATCAACCCGCTGCTCGCTATTCTTGTGCTCCACTTGAGAAGCTGCTTCTTCTACAATTTCACCCCTTCTCTTTTCAACAGAATCAGTTACTGGTGGATGAGCTAGAGTGCCAACACCATTAAAGTCTCTAATCTGAGACGAACTATCATTGGTAGCGGGCAATGTAAGAGATTGTTGAACAGCCGAGGCTGCATCTTTGTTTAACTCACATCTAATTTCTATTGTTATAGAAGATCCAAGGACAGATTCAAATGCTTGTAAGATATGACCTCTGAACTTCTCGGCAGTAGATTTGGTCAATTGAGAACTAAATATTAGCTGCACAGTTGGAGCTGTACAAAAAACCATCAAATATCATTAGATAAATGGTGAATGTTTCCGAGTAAAGCAAACGTCAAATAAACACAGGAGCAACACTATCATAACAACATTAAGCAGGACACAATGTCAACCAGTAAAATGGTAAAATAATGATTAATGAGATAGTGAGATACATCATCAGACATACACGAGAACAGTGTGAAATAAAAGCACTCAAAATGGAAAGCTGATAGTTATTATAGTAAGGTAGTATGAGCTGCAGACTTGTTGATGTATCAAGGCTACTGTTGAAGTCCTATTTTTTAGGAGTTGATTAGTTTTTGTTTTCTTAGTCAGTTTTATCGTGTAGGAGTATTTATCTGCATTTTGTTATTCAGTTAGTTTGTTGCTGATTTTGTGGAATAAGAAATTAGTTTGTTAGTGGGCAACAGGTGGTTATAAAAAGGATTAGTTTGTATTCAATTTTCACTACTTTTGAATTAAATACAGTTTCTGCTGTCATTCTTTTTCTCTTCTACAAATATCAACATTGGTATCAGAGCCTTCTTGATCTTAAAGGGCTGTGAGTGACTTATGAAATTGATTGAGAGGAGTGTCTGCATCTGCATCCAAAGAAACTAAAGGCAAGATGGAGGCAGGATCGAGCGTTTTTCAGCAATGGCTCCACCAGTGTTTGATGGAGAAAATTATCAAGCCTGGGCAGTGAGAATGCAAGCCTATTTAGAGGGTTTTGATTTTTGGGAAGCTGTGGAAGAAGATTATGAAGTTGCTCCCTTTCTTGAAAATCCAACCATCAATCAGATCAAGTTTCATAAGGAGAGATAACAAGGAAAGCAAAGGCAAAGTCTTGTTTATATGCTGCTGTCTCACATGCCATTTTCAACAGAATTATGGCTTGTAAATCAGCCAAAGCTATTTGGGACTTCCTCAAGGCTGAGTATCAAGGAGATGAGAGGATCAGAAGCATGAAGGGGCTGAATCTAATCAGAGAATTTGAGAAACTGCAAATGAAGGAGTCTGAGACAATTAAGGAGTATTCTGATAAGTTGATAAGTATTATCAAATCAAGCAAGAGTTCTAGGCACTGACCTCTCTGATAATAGGCTAGTGCAAAAGATTCTTGTCTCCTTGCCTGAAAGATTTGAGGCAACCATTGCATCTTTGGAGAATACCAAAGATTTGTCTCAAATCAAGTTGGCAGAATTGCTAAGTTCTCTACAAGCACCAGAGCAGAGAAGGTTAATGAGGCTTGAAGGAAGTACAGAAGGAGCTTTGCAGGCCAAAGAACAACATAATGTAGGAGGGAAAGGCAAGAATTGGAAAGGGAATAAAGGAGACGACAGTAGTGGTTCAGAAACTCCTGCAGGAGAGAACAGTTGGAACAGGTATTCCTCATGTAAGCACTGTGGAAAACAGAATCATCCACACTTTAGGTGTTAGAAGAGGCCAGATATAAAGTGCAGAAAATGTCATAGACTTGGACACATTGAGATGTTTTGCAAAGAGGAAGGAAATCAACAGCAAGGTGAGGCACATCCTGCAGTCCAACATGAGGCAGATCAACTGTTTGTTGCCTCTTGTTTCTCCTCTAGTACTCCATGTGACAGTTGGCTTGTTGATAGTGGCTGCACAAACCACATGACAAGTGATGAAAAGCTATTTAGAGACCTTGACAAGTCATTGAAGTCAAGAGTGAGAATTGGAAATGGGGAGTTCCTAGAAGTGAAAGGTAAAGGGACTGTAGCAATAGAGAGTTATGCTGGAACTAAGCTGATTTCTGGTGTGATGTATGTGCCTGATATTGATCAGAATTTGTTGAGTGTGGGGCAGTTGGTAGAAAAGGGATTTAAAGTGACATTTGAAAAAGTGAAGTGTTTGATCTTTGACTCCAGTGGTCAGGAGCTGTTCAAAATAAAGATGCAACATAAGAGTTTTTCTCTAAATCCTCTTGAGGAGGAGCAGGTGGCATTCAAGTGTCAGGCCAATGATTCAGAGATATGGCACAAAAGGTTGGGGCACTTTCATCACAAAAGCTTGTTATTCATGCAGAGGAATGAAATGGCAACTGGGTTACCAATCCTGGAGGAGCAAATCACAAGGTGCAAGGCTTGTTTAATGGGCAAGCAGACAAGACTTCCCTTCAAAGAATCCACTTGGAGAGCTACAGAGAAGCTGCAGTTGATTCATACAGATCTTTGTGGTCCTCAAGTGACTCCTTCACTAAATGGCAGCAGGTATTTTCTTATTTTCATTGATGATTATACCAGAATGTGCTGGATTTACTTCATGAAACAAAAGTCAGAAGTTGCTGAGGTGTTTTTGAAGTTTAAGAGATGGGTTGAGACCCAAAGTGGCTGCACAATTCAGGTCATCATATCTGATAATGGAACAGAATACACTTCATAGAGGTTTAATTCTTTCTGTGAAGAAGCTGGAATTGAGCATCAACTTACTGCTCCTTATTCTCCACAGCAAAATGGAGTTAGTGAGAGAAAGAATAGAACCATTATGGAGATGACTAGGTGTCGGCTGCATGAGAAGAATCTACCAAAAGAATTCTGGGCAGAAGCAGCAAACACATCAGTTTTTTTGTTGAATAGACTGCCTACAAGGGTATTGGAGAAGAAGACACCTTTTGAAGCTTGGTTTGATTTTAAGCCACTTCTTGGAAATTTGAAGGTGTTTGGCTGTCTTTGTTTTTCTCACATTCCACAGGTCAAGAGAGACAAGCTGGGAGAGAAAGCTGAACTTGGGATCTTTGTTGGCTACAGTCTAGTGTCAAAAGCCTACAAGATCTATCAACCAAAGACAAAAAAAGTGATCATTAGTAGAGATGTTCAGTTCCTAGAAGATGAGCAATGGGACTGGACTGATGAGTCACTAGCCAAACACAAGCAGGTCTTGCTGGAATCTGATGAGCTGGTAGATGATGTTCCAGTTAGAGGTACCAGATCTCTGAATGATATATATCAGAGGTGTAATGTGGCTGTTTTGGAACCTTCAAGTCATGAGGAACCTAAAAATGATTAGAAGTGGATGAATGCTATGAAGGAAGAGTTGGCTATGATAGAAAAGAACCAGACATGGGAGCTAGTAGAGAGACCTGAAGACAGAAAGGTGATTGGAGTAAAATGGGTTTTTAGGACCAAACTCAATCCTGATGGCTCAATAAATAAGCATAAAGCCAGGTTGGTGGTGAAGGGCTATGCACAGGTTTGGGGAGTTGATTTCTCAGAAACTTTTGCTCCTATTACAAGACTGGATACAATTAGAATGGTTCTTGCTTTGGCAGCTCAACAAGGATGGAAAGTGTATCAATTAGATGTGAAATCTGCATTTTTGAATGGAGTGTTGCAGGAGGAGATTTATGTTGAGCAGCCAGAAGGTTTTGTCACACCAGGTCAGGAGGAGAAGGTGTATTTACTGAGAAAAGCTCTCTATGGCTTGAGGCAAGCTCCCAGAGCATGGTACAGCGAGATGGATGAGCACTTGCTGGGTTTGGGTTTTGAGAAAAGTCTTAATGAATCCACTTTATATGTCAAGAAGTTAGTATCTGACTTAGTGGTGGTGTCTCTTTACGTGGATGATATGTTGGTGACAGGGAGTAATAGTTCTCAGATTACTGAATTTAAGAAAGAAATGATGAAAAATTTTGAAATGACTGATCTTGGTGAGATGTCTTATTTTCTGGGGATGGAGGTTAGACTGACTAAAAATGAAATTTTTATCTGTCAAAAGAAGTACTTGAAGGAGATCCTGAAGAGATTCAATATGGAGGAGTGCAAGAGTGTAACTACTCCAATGGGTCAGAAGGAAAAAATTCAAAAGAAAGATGGGTCAGAACCTACAGATGAAAGAGTTTATAGAAGTTTAATTGGCTGCCTTATGTATCTCACTGCAACTAGACCAGACATTATGTATGTTGTGTCTTGTCTAGATTTCTTTCTTGTGCAAGTGAGTTGCACATGGTAGCTGCAAAGAGGGTGTTAAGATACTTGAAAGGTACTCATTCATATGGAATTAAGTTCTGCAAAATTCAGGAGTTTAAGTTGCAAGGATACTCTGACAGTGACTGGGCCGGATCAGTGAATGATATGAAGAGTACTTCAGGTTATTGTTTTACATTTGGGTCAGCATGTTTTTCTTGGTGTTCAAAGAAGCAGGATATAGTGGCTCAATCAACTGCAGAAGCTGAGTTCATTGCAGCTACTGCAGCTGTAAATCAAGCATTATGGTTAAAGAAGCTGATGGATGATCTGTATTTGGAGCAAGAAGAAGACAGAAAAGTATTTGTCGATAATCAAGCTACTCTAGCTATTTCACAGAAATGACAGAATCCAGTATTTCATGGAAGAACAAAGCATTTTAAAATCAGGTATTACTTCTTGAGAGAAGTGCAGAAGGCTGGAGAAGTAAAGCTAATGTACTTCAGTTCAGAAAACCAAATTGCAGATATATTTACTAAGTCATTTCATGTTGGTCGATTTGAACTTCTCAGGGCAAAGCTAGGAGTATGCAGCACTTGATCCAGGAGGAGAGTGTTGATGTATCAAGGCTACTGTTGAAGTCCTATTTTTTAGGAGTTGATTAGTTTTTGTTTTCTTAGTCAGTTTTATCGTGTAGGAGTATTTATCTACATTTTGTTATTCAGTTAGTTTGTTGCTGATTTTGTGGAATAAGAAATTAATTTGTTAGTGGGCAACGGGTGGTTATAAAAAGGATTAGTTTCTGTTGTCATTCTTTTTCTCTTCTACAAATATCAACAAGACTATAACCACTATTAACTTTGATGAATTCTAAAACATAAACAATGATGCCAGGACCAATTTTTCAATCCACTATACTAATAATAATAATAATAATAATACAAGGCCATCTGGTTGATCATACTATATTAAGAGTAATCACAAACAAAGACCAGCTTATACCCTGATTCTTCCCGACCCGAAATTCTTGGAAAACTTGTGCGTGTTATATTAACACTGATAATGACACTACTAAAAGCTGAGTGTCACGGGATTGTTAACCATTTTAACTTTTATCATAAACTCTAATAACAACATTAACAATGCTACCATATCAGAATTTTCAGGCCCTTTGCATAATACTACAGCTAGTGAAATCAAATACAAGACAAATTTATCCCCTAGTTCTTCTAGATCTATACCAACTTAGGCATGACCAGAGAATATCCTCAACTACAGAAAAATTATGTTAGAAATCTAACTAATAATCCACAATATATCTTTCAAATAATTTCTAATCTCTTTAAATTTTCAAATAAAAGATTTGATCCTAGTATGCATCTTTATTCTCTTTTCACCTACCACCTCACTACTTAATCCTCAAAATTGAATCATTCTAGTATTTGACAGAATGACATTTCTAAGAGGAAGATTTTAATCATATCAATACAAAATATAATTAATTGCATTGTTGAATAAGCATTGTGCAGATTTGACACTCACCTGCCCCAAAACTAACAGAGATCAGCTTGCCTTCTTTAAACAGAAACTCTTTCAGACCAGTAATTTGTATCCTCTCAAGTACCTCTAACCATATCTCTTCAATTTCTTTACGGTTTTTACCCAAATTCTGCCTCTCGCTCATCCTAATCTTATCAGTGGCTTGTGAATGAGCATGTTGAGGAGTAAAACCAGACACGCTATGTCGTTTTTTCTCAGAACCAAGACCCCTTGTCATACCATCTGCTGAGCTTCCAGCATGGAAATTTTCAATTCTAGAATCCATTGATAATCGTCTCCCTTTGTTAGGAATGTCAACAGGATTACCAGTCAGTCTAGCTGCTTCTCTTGCCTCTGCATCTTTTAAAGCAAAGGGACTGTGGTTGAAACTATTATCAGATGAAGTTGGCAACACATATTGCTGGTCTGGAGCAAGCTGAAGTAAGGCAGCTGTCAACCATGTTAGCTTGTCATTGGACATCCTCAACTGCTTCTCAGCCTCAGATAAAGTTTTCAGAGCTTGGCGCAGCTTCTCCATGTCTTCTTTGGACACTGAAACAGAAATTAGTATCATCAATTTGTGAAAGGATAATAATGAAAACATAATCATTAATATGAAATCAGAGTGAGACTCCAATCTCCACAATTACAAAAATGTAAAGCCTCAAGTAATTAGCTATATAAAATATTTATAGACAGCCAATTCTGGAATAAAAAAGATATCTGTGTGTGTGTGTTTAAAGAATGATGAGGATTAAATTGATAACTCGGTATGCTATCCACAAAAATGGCATTATTTTACTCACATGGTTGTCTCCGGAAGAACTTCCTCCTTCGCCTTTCTTTTGTGAAATCATAGGTCCCAGCAAGTATATCAGTAATTACTGTAGCAAGTTGTGACATTAAAGCCAATGGCCCGACACCAGTTTCCATGATCACTCTCAAATTCTTCACGGTGTTAACTGTGTCTGCAGATAATGCCAAATCAAGCAGATCCACCAATTTCTCATCAGAGATTAGCCCTACCTGAAGAAATTATTTAACTTCAGAGCACTTCATGCATAGTGAATTAACAATATTAACACCAGTTTACAATAGAATCTAGTGTAAGAACTAAGAAGCAGTGACGACAAAGATGCTAATAAATAAATAGCTTACCAATTCCTGAACAAGAGGAACGGATATTCTCTGCCCAAGCAAACTAAGTTGTTCAAGGGTCATCTCAGCATCTCTCAAAGATCCGTCTGACCTTGATGCAATGAGTTTCAGGGCATCCTTATCAATTCCTAGACCTTCTTTGGTTGCAATCCACTGCAGTGTATATATAATATCTGCATCCTTCAGCTTTGGGAAAAAGAATTTTTGACACCTGGATATTATTATATGAGGCAAGACATCAAGACTAGAACTGACAAGGATAAAAACCACACGTCTAGGTGCTCGATCAATGACCTTCGATATAGCATTCCAACAATCTGTTGACAGAGTATCACAGTCATCAAAAATAAACACTCTGTAATGAGACGGAAGCTGGGAAACGATCATATTGTCGAGTAGGTCCATGATGCCCTCAAAGTCAAAATTACTAACTGGACCAACTTCCCTTATATTTCTACTCTTGCCCATATCATGTGCTACGCAATAATTGCAAAAACCACAAGGTTTTGGGTGTTCTGAAGAATTACAGTTAAGAGCTCTGGCAAATATGCGAGCACAGGAAGTTTTTCCAGTGCCATGGGGGCCATAAAACACATACAACAACCCAACTTTCCTCTTCATAACTGCATTGGAAAGAGCTTGTGCCACTAAATTCTGCCCAATCATATCTCTGAAGGTTCGAGGCATATACTTTTGTGTTAAACTTTGGTGTCTACTGTGATGATTCCCTCTCAACTTATGCTGATCACCAGATCTAGCTTCTGAAGCGAGGTCAGAATCAACATCATGCTTGAATAAATTATCACCAAAAAGACCTAGTTCCCCAGAGTAGTCACGATCCCAACAAGCATTTTCAGTGCTTGCATGAGATCCAGATGCCTCAACTAGTAAAGGCAGTGCCTCTGCATCAGACTTCGTACATGAGCTTGAGCGCTCAGATGCCACAGGCATCTCAGAAATATTTCTTCCATTGGCAGTAAATGTCCCTTTCTTCAACTTTGAGTCAGATAAACCACAAGACAAACTTCTTCCAGCCAGGTCAAGGAATGTTTTACCTCTATGATGAATTCTGGACCAATTCCAAGGAATGCCACACCCATTTTTTGGAGCCCTGGTAACATTTTCATGTGCAAACCCATCAGCCTCCTCCAAGTGATATTTATGGTGAGCTGAAGCCTGAGCTAATGAGCTGGAAGCCACAGACATTTCATTCTCAGCTCCAATATCTCTTGATGTTGTAGCAACCCGAGTTCTTCGCGTGCTTCGAAACTTACGCCTTCTCCCCCTATTCATTCCACTTCCATGACTGCGCATCCGGGATTCTACCTCCTCAATAATTTTCTCCTGTCTAGGAAACCTTCCACGAAAATGAATGTTAGATGATGCTAAATCATCACTATCCAATGGAACATCATTCAGCTGCTCAGAAAGGGTCTTAACTTGAGCATCTCGAACATTCTTCCCCCTTTGTTTGCTCTTTCTAGCTTTAGACTCTGAGTGCCTTAAAATAACATCTTCAGCCAAGCTTTTGCCACCTTGATAGAGAGGCTCCTCTGGATTAACATCCAAAAAGTCAGGCCTATCATTCTTCCTACCAGATTCTTCTCTCCCAACTCTCCTTCCATCTCCCAATACACTCCTGCTACTTCGTTCACTAGGTGCCGCTATCCCATCATTACCCCTACCAATCTCACCCGGAGCAACTCTTGATGAACCTATACTCACCAAGGGTGGTGAAGTTCCAGACAATCTTCTCCCTTCCTTCCTTCGCTCGGCACCTACAGACCTCCTCCCCCCTTGAGACACGGCATCATTTTCAACTCTTTTGAAAAGCATGTCAACTACAGAAGGCGAGTGCCATGATGGAGGACTTGCAGAAGGGTCTCTAAGAGACCGCGATCTCTGCAGCACAACTAGGTCCCTCATGATTGACCTATCAGCCATTATGGGGCTGTTCTTGTGCATATGGTTCTTCAGGTGAATACAATTAGTCAAATGAATGTGGTTGCGTAGATGATCACTAATATCACCATTGGCATCTTTAAGTACCCTACTACGGACAGCCCTAGTCATGATCAGAACGCCAACCCTTCTTCTAACAGCAGAATCTCTTCTAAATTAATGAAACAAATCAAAAAAAAATTCATTTTTTGTCTATAGCTGTGCCTAGCTTTCACTATTATGGCATCAAAAACAAAATGTAAAAAAAAGTAAATGCTCAATCCTCTACACCCATTTAATCACCCCGGAAATGCCAAAATAAGGCTAGAATCCAAACTCACCAAAAAGGGAAAACAGCGACTCTCATGGTCAATTATCCCATGAACAAAAAAAACCAACACTAAGACCCACCAAGATTCGACCCGGTAACAATACACCCTTCAGGAAGAATCTTCAACCACCCAAATCCCCCACCACACACTCCATAAACACAACCCAAAATTCAATCAAACCCATTGAGGCAACCAAAGGACTCAAAGGAAGGAACTTTGCTGACCACACAATAGTGCTAGCTGCTACCCCAATAGCTTTAAACACCACAAGGCACAATTTTGAGGCTAAGCATGCAAAAAGAAGAGAAGAAGAAAAGACCCCATTAATCTCAAAGCTCAACTCAAGTGCAATCACTCACTCACTCAAAGTACCAACAACCTTATCCATGAGTGTGTGACAAAATGAGAGGAAGTTGATGAAGCAGAGGCATAAAGAACGTGATGTAACATTTCTTCCAAAAGGGGGGAGCAAAAAGAAAGAGAGAAATGAAGAAAAGGTAGAAGGCAAACAGCTTAAACGCCTGAATCAGAAAAAAGGAAGGCGACCCGTTTGGATTATTAAGGCTCAGATCTCTCAGCAAGCTTCATGAGAGCGAGAAAACGATAGTCCCAACTCGAACCCATGAGTGGAAGAGAGAGAAATTGTGATGTTGTGGGGTGAGACTTGAGACTTGAGAGTATGGGGAGGAAGATCCGTTGTAGACAGACTCTCGGACACAATTCTGGGAACAGAGGACACACTGCCAATAAAGCGGTTTGTCCATTAGCTAAGCATGCAAATAAGATTATATATATTTTCAAATTATTTTTTAAAATAAATGGGGTCGTTGAATATATTTGACTGCTTATTCATCTCAAAAATAAAATAATAATTGGATTTTGAATTATGATTGGACCAATGAAACCCGTCCCGTTGAAATTCCATCGTGTTGTTTGTTTGGAATTGAACAATTTTTCCAATGCTTTTTTTAAGAATAGACTTTGTTTCTCTTTTAGACTAATTTATTACAATATTTACATATAAAAAATTATTATTAATATATAATTTATACTAAATGTATATTTGAAAATACATTGAATTTAATTTAACAATCTACACCTGTCTAAATCAACCGATCATGCTCAGCCCTGATTTTATTTATGCTTGATGCCGCCTTAACTATTACTACAAATTAGTTAAGTTTGGGAAGAGAAATTGATTTGAAATCATAAACAGTACTTATTATACATCTGTGACCCAAAATAAAATGTCGTGTATTAAAAGGATTATTAATGATTTTCAATGCCCCTAGTTGTATGCCTTAACTCTCCATCCGAACAATGTACAGGAACCCAACATATCATAACATGAAATGTCTTTATTGTTTTCTTCTACTTGGCCAATTTCCATGCATGAATTATTGGTAGCTGGCTTTTCAACTCTGCACGTTTGCATTAACTGCACTTGATCACTGGCCGTAACGAAAATATAGGTGAGCAATTGCGTATCGCAACGTCAATCTTTTTAATGAAATCATTTTAAATGTATTTATTTTTTATTTAATGTTTTTATAAGATAATAGAAATATATATATATATATATATATATATATATAACTTTGCAAGAGATTTTTTAAAAAATGTGGTGATACTCTTTTTGAATTTCGTTTGTCGAGAAACAAAAAATCGTTTCCTTTTTTTTCTCTTTTTGATAAGAAAACTGTAGTATCTCCTTGTACCGTTATACGCATCGGATACTTTCTCTGCACATGTCATTCTGTCCCATTTCAACCCTTTATAAGATATAAAATATACATTGAATCATGGAAAGAGAGTTTTGTTTAAGTTCTTTAAGAATCTTTCTTTGATTTTGGGATAACGGAAACACACAAGTTTATTAGGATTTAGGAGATAAATTAATACATAATGGCTAATGAATAACTTTCTAGTCTCTTCTCTAAACAAAATTTTTTTACAGTCTCACGCAGTTGCTTGTGTGAACTGGATTTTAATATGAATAAACGCGAGATTAGAAGTAAATATCTTGAATGAACGTATATTAAATACATTACACCCATACTAATGTTCAAATAATCAAATTGTGATAAATAAAAAAATTAAGGAAATTTGTTAATTTTGTTTGGAGTTTTTTTTATCAGTATTTGACTTCTGAGTTTAAGATTATTTGAATAGCATTATTAAGAATTAAGAATATATATATATATATATATATATATATATATATATATTGAAAAGGCTTATCTTATATGAGAGTTAGAGGAAGCTAGTAAAATAACTTTAAAAAATAAATTTAATTGAAATAAATAAAAGAATTATATTGTTATTCAATCTATTATCATGTAACTAAAAATTAGTATTA
This sequence comes from Glycine tomentella, assembly GCA_007407185.1. Lineage (NCBI taxonomy): Eukaryota > Viridiplantae > Streptophyta > Magnoliopsida > Fabales > Fabaceae > Glycine > Glycine tomentella. The sequence continues at coordinate 1,149,778 of PYAF01004229.1, forward strand.
ATTTCTATAATAATGACTTTAAAATTTATATTTAAAATTATTTTTAATTATAATAAATATTCCATCCACAAGAAATTATTGATAATATAAAAAAATAATCTGACAATATCAAAATTATACTTAAAATTATTGTCAGAATATTTAATTAATGTTGATAATAATTTTATGGTTACATTGCTAATCAAGAAAGATTGACGCGTAGTTACTGAAACATACAAATGACAAAACTAACTGTTTTGTTATAAAAGTTTAGAATTTTTGTGGTCCAAGGGTTTGTGATAGCTGTTTAACCCGATCGAAACTTCTTTTAGATGAAATCTTTTATAAAACATGAATGGCCCTATTTAAATGTTTATCCGTACCCTAAAAAATTATCCGAGCATAGGGGAGAAATAGAATAATTAGGAAAAGTAATGAAGACGCTTGTCGACAATACCGTCCATCACTTGTAATTCAACGAATTGATAATGGTAGCTGATGTTTCTGAAGGAGCACAATTGTCAGCATACTTGAAAAAACAACTTGGTTAATTATCAGTTAAATTTATGACTTATATGATTAATTTATAGGAGAATTACATTCTTTTGTTTAAAGTGTGTTTGATTTAAGGGGATGAATTTAAAATATAATTAAATTAAGATATTTTTGAGATGGGTGTTTGTTTGGGATGAATGTGTACTGTAATTTTATTTGTTTAAATGTGGGTTTTATGAGGTAAAATTTTGACCCCAAAATAAAATAAAGGAAGTGAAAGTGTTGGCGGATGAAAAAAGGTCTCATCCTTTGAAAATTGTCTCAGAAATACTCATGACCCTTGTGGTTCTTTCTTTATTCTTTTTTGCGTTTCTTTATCAGGTGAGTAATAAAAGAAAAAAACTAAAAAATGGAGATTAATCAAATATCCATTTACCCCAAGAAAAGAAACACGTTTCCATGACTATGTGAAAAGAATTTTTTTTTTTTTTTCAAATTAAAGGCATATGATCAGTTATGCAATATGCATAATCAATTATATGTCTCGTTAACTTATTTATTTGCAACCGAGGCATATAATTAATAACGAAAAATGCATAATCAATTATATATCTCGAGCAACGAGCACCGCAAATCAATTTTGTATTGTAAACTAAAACATAATCAATTATCAATTGAATATAATTGATCACTTAAGAAGGGAACATCATCAACATAGATAGTAAAAAATAAATAAACAATGCCTCATGTGTGCCAACAAACAATCTAAAGGATTGACATAGTAAATGTAAGGTTTCGTTAAGTTTACATAAGTGAGAACAATTTATTTAATGGAATAATTCGTGTTCGATTGCTACCTTGTTCAAAATTTTCTTGGGCCAGCAACAGTCACGTATCGCAAGTAAAATTAGTCTTTTATCCAATAAATTGTCACGTATCGCGAGTAAAATTAGTCTTTTACCCAATAAATTTAGGTGACATATAACCAATGGGTTTAGGGAACACCTGGGTCTCTGACATAAGACCAAAAAAAATGTGTGCCAACAAAGGGACAATTTTGGCAACCAACAAATTTGTGTATTGTCCTGTTTTTTTTTTTTTTTTATTGTGTCTTTCACTTTCTATCTTATCTTTTTGAGATGAAAGTAAAAACATTTGAACCCACATATTTCTTAAAACTTTCGTCCCCGTTCACATGTAACAAACATCCTATCCTAGTCCATGCTCTTTTATTGCTTTTGAGTGGTGTATACTTTTCATGTTCATTCATCTCTCTAAATCAAACATTATGTTAGATTGAACATCGGTTTTGGGACTTCCTAGTAGAGCTGACAAAATGGATTGGGTTGGAGCGAGTGGAATTAAGAAAATGTTGATCCAAATAGAATTGGACCAATACAATGGATTGTCGAGTGAGATAGGCCATCGGGCCATGATAGACTCAAAAAAATATAAGTCTAAATTCAAACTAGTCTTATTTTGTCCCGATTTATTCATTTATTTTCTTTTTAAAGTTGTATGAATTTTAAAAAAAAAGTACAATAGACTTAAATGAGCAAGTTACTAGACTTAGTTTGACTTAGAAAATAAGATCCATATAAAATATGGATTAATCTGACTCAATCTATTTTTTAATCTAACCATTTTAACAGCTCTAATTCCTAGCATAAAAACAAACATAACATGCATGACCTCTTTTGACGTCCCAAAAATTAGTGTCAACTATATTAAATGATATTGGAATTCCATTACATCCTTTGCCATTAGCAACTACTTTTAGTTGTTACTTTTTTTTGCAATTTTGTTGTAGTGGCCTAAATAATTAAATATGCCTTTTTGTTTGAGAATGTAAATCTCTTCTATACAATGAATTCAAATCCAATTTAAAAATTTATATCTACATTTCAATTCAAAATATTACGACATTTAAATTGTAGTAGTATATATTATTTATTTTTAAATTATTTTTAAATGAAATAAATAATTTCATCTACAATGCATTTAACTCAAGGGACACACGATTAAGCATTCTGGTGAGTCTACAAAGTATAAATATATATATATATATATATATATATATATATATATATATATATATATAAAGAGAAAGTATGAAAAAAATGGTGCGAATAAAATCATGATTCAGGACCTGGTGCTGGATGAATTGTGCTCTTAATTAGTCGGTGTCCTCTCCATTTGCATTCAATTGTCAGGTAATAGTAATTTGAAGTCTTGAAACCAAACCAAGTTTTTCATGTTTTGAAATTAATATTTCATTTTCATGTTAGCTAGTTGGTTTGAATGCGTTTGATCCACAAGTTTCATGTGGTGGGAATCAACCCATCACCACAGAAACATTCCGTGCTATACTTTCATTATGTACACAATTATATACACATTGTCTCATCCCCTACGGCTACAAGAAGGGCCGGGGACACCATAGACGTAGCTACAACCTTAACTTTCTTATTTTCTCTTTCTAATTTCTAATTGGAACTTAAATTAAAACTGATAATCTAGTTTGCGTCATTTATTTACTCCTCGTGACATTAATTTGACTTGACTGTTCCTCTCAAGTATCGTACCAAAGTCCCTCCCCTCACCCAAATACATGACATGAGACGCATTCGGTGTTAATTAATGGACATATAAAAATCATTCAATTATAAGAATGCTAAAATTTAGTTTGAAAAAAAAAAATAAACAGTGAAACAATGCAATTTATATTTTTACATTTTATTTTAATTTTTTTATTTATCTTTTTTATTTTCTTTATTTTTCTCTCTCAACTAAATCATTCTAATTTTAAATTAACAGAATTTCAACTTAAGACATTATGTCTATTCCATGCTCGTTAAATATTTTTGGATTTTCCTTAGCCTAGAATCATTAGTAATCATCGATTAATCATATGACGGAGAATTACACATCACCAATCACACTATGGGAGTTGGTCATGTCCAAAGTCATTAATTACCTTAACCACAAGGAGGGAATGCCAAAGGTAAGATTAGTGATCGAAGTGAAATTGTAACAAGATAGTCGTATTAAAAGGTCAATACGGCTGAATCACCTTCTTTTCAGTTACATGCATGCAAATATCATATCTCTTTCTTCTTTTATAAGAAGAAATCAAACACATGTATTAAAAATTTATAATAATTCATACATACTACTCAAACAATTGAATTATCATACTCATTTACTTAATAATTATGAATCTCTCAAGAAAAAAAAGTATTTTACTTACCATTTCATTTTTCATAATGTAGTTTTATATTTTAAATGTTATAACATAGAATCTAATTTCTATATATCATCAATAGAAAAAGTTTTTATAATCAACTGATCAAAAATCATAATAAACATAATTTTTAAAATAATCAATTTCCGTAAAATTAACAAATTTATTAGTCATGAAAGTTTGTGTGATTAAATGATACTTTTTAAGAGTCATTGCATGTATTGTTTTCTCTTGGTATATTGCATTATCCACTCATTGTTGTGTCAAAAAAATTTAAGTGAGTTTAGCATTAACAAATTAATTTTATCTTGTATTTTAAAAAGTAAATTAATTAATGTATAAATAATTATCTCATATAAATGGGTCATATAAAATATATTGGCTTTGGTATTTTATTATCAAGTCTGGGTGAAAGTTAACATTTTTTTTTCCTCTTATTTACTCTCATGTGTCTATAAATATATAAGATGAAAAAATACCTTAATAAAACGAGAATTATAAAATAAAAAAACAATGATAATTTCGTCTTTTATTATATAATCACCTTTCTCTTCAATTTTCATCCACAAACGGAACTGACTGCAAATATTGATGAATTCCACATTATTTTTTCGATCATTCAATTCACTTATTAAACAAAACCAAACAAAGGACGGAATATCATGTGTTTTTTTTCTCCCATCATTCCTTCGTTCGTCCACTCTCTTTTCTGTGTATCTTAAAAGTCATACACTCGAATTAAAATGAGATTATTAAAAGTATTAAAATATAAAAGTACTAAAATGATGAGCTTTTTAAAATGTCCATACACTACAATATATTTATGGCAATGACAGGTTTATGGTCTAACCAATTTTTGTTGGACGAGTGTAATTATTTTTAATTGTCTGAACAAAAACGACATACCAAAATCACATTTATGACTTTCTCATTTATGGGTTGACTTATGTCGCATGATCGCCCAAATGGAAAGTAGTACAATATGAGAAATTATAAAAACTCCAATTTCCATAGCATATGAAGGAATGGGATCTGACCGAATTTTGATCTAGCACGGTTTTCTTTGGATGCTCAAACTGTTGCAACTGAACTATGTTCTGTTATGGACCACATTCCCTAAAGTTCACTCCGAACAAACCCACATGACTTTTAATGTCCACTTCACCCTTACCAATTGAACAAAGTACATTAAGTGCGATATGATGTTTTGAGAGAATAATATATGCTTCAAGAGATTACAAGATTGTCTTCAAGTGTTCCAATTTTTTTTTTTTTAATATTTTGCTAGAAAAGGGGAGTGCTGTATTAGACTGATCTTTATCGGTGGTCCACTTGAAAGTGGTAGTGCATTCAGTAAAATCTCTTTCCACGAAAGAAATATAATATAATATATTATAATATATAATGACACGAGCTTGAGCGTGAAAAATCTAGAATTGGAAGAAGTAGCTATTCAAATGAAACAAAATTAAATTTTCATCGACTACTGAAAATACAAGTGGTAGTGACATATATGGGACCACTTATATTTAACCTAATAATAATAACTATTTTTTAAAAATAAAAAATAAACACTCAACCTTCAAAAGTCGGAAGTTAGGTTCATAAATATGTGTGTGGGGCTGATGGAGGTCCCAAAATGTAATTTGTAGCCCTAAATGTTGCTTTCATATTTCTACCAATTTTTCATTTGAATCTCACGCCTACATCCCAAACATTTTTAAGTCATCTCCAAAATTGGTGATAATAGTTATGCAGAATCCAAACCCGGTGCAGGCTCAAAATTCATGGATATCTATCCGAACCAGCAAAGAACTCATCTCAATAAGCACGTTGAGAATCTCGCTCAACAATCTTAAATCTTACAATTTTTGGATTGCTATATGCATCATGCATGTCTAGGTTGACAAAATATTTTGCAAATATTTGTTCTCCCACTGCATTGTTGTCTTGCTCCACTCACGAACGATGGAAGAAACCAACTCACGCAGAATACGACTATCAATTCAGCTCTAAGTCATAATAACCTTTATTTTTATTATATTTAGGTTTGATTAAGTATTTAATTATATACTAATATAAAAAAAAGTCTATTAGGGGGCTAAAATATATTTTTAAATTCACGATTATATTAACCACAAATTAATAGTTTCCAAACCTTTTGTGGTTTTTTTCTTCTTCAAAAAAAGCCCACACATTATGTTTATCACTAGTTATTTTTGAAAACATACATTGGTTATATGATTTTTGTCATATAATGAAGCAATTAAGGTAAATATGTTTTTTATATATATTTTACAAACGTATGAACATTATTAACTGTTTTGTCGTCAAAGTGTCAAACCATTAATAAAGACATACCTACATTAGTAGTCTGTACGTTGTACATTGTTCAAACATTTACCACTAATTGGGATTTGGGGTAATATTTTGCCAATAATTTTAGATTGTCAGATTCATCATCTAAAAAAAAAAGAAGCCACAAAAATTAGATATATATTCTTTTATGTTTTCCCTCTTCCTTAATTAGGAACATCTCAAGTCTCTACACAGCTCTGATATTCATTGAATCTTCACCGCAGTAAAGTGATGTCCATCATCTGATTTAATTTTCGCCAAAAAGTACACAACTCCTTGCATGGCCCCTCAAAAAGCTTTTCCCATACCACACTACAACTACCTCAGAGTTTCACCATTAATGGTGATCAACAGCACAGCCACCATTCATGATTCAACCTCACGTCCTCGCCATCACGAGCAAACATATCTCAAACCCACAACTTCCATATAGCCATCACGAGCAAATGCCATTAAGCTCGTTTCTTTCTCAAATCCAAAGTAATATATCAAATGCCTAACTCTATAAGCAACACAATAATATTATAATAATTTAAAATAGAGACATAATTAAGGCCTCCATCAATTTATTTTTGCTAATTAAATAAAAAATTAGACAAATCAAATATTCAATCAAGAAATATATCGTTTATTAATTTTTATTTTTGAATCTTTTGAGTCCTTTGTTTAGTAACTTTCTGCCAATTTTCATTTTATTAAGTTTTACAATAATTATGGTTCTCAAGATATATATTAAAGGTGTCAATGATGTAATTTGATAGAGACTAATCAAGAAATTAATAGACCATATTTAACCTACATTTCATGAATTTTAGAAACCAAATTAAAACACCGTAATTCTTGATCTGCTTTGTTTCTAAATCATTATTCATATGCTACCATGTCAAGCGATAAACAACCTATTGCTACCTAATTCAATATATTTAAAAGATATTATTTCCTCTATTTAAAAATAATTCACATTTTAACTTTAATTTGAAGTTTATTTTGGATGATTTATCTTTGTAAGAAAATAGTATTTATTTTTCAACACTAACGAAAACGCTATATATATAATTAAATAAAATTATATTTTATTAAAATTGATCGTATTTACGATTTTTTAATCTCAAACAACTGTTTCAATTTTTTTAGTAGAACACTTGTTTAAAATTATGAAGTATTTAATAGCAATAACAACGCATAATAATATTAATACCTGAAATAATGTGCACAAACTGCTAGCATCTAATTTTCATGTTTTCAAATAACAATAAAAAATAATCTAAATAAATTTATAAAAAAATATTTTAAATATATTTGTACATTATATTTGTACATTATATAAAAGAAGTTTTATCAATATAATATCATGTAGTTTCTTTAGGCTTCAGTCAGATGCCTTCTATGGTACAAATATATTTGGATTAATCACAGTTTACAAGTCATGACTTAGTTTGATTTGTTTTTTCTCTCATTTTATTCAAAGAATATGGCTGATAACTTTTTCAAGTCAAATTAGTTTCAAATTTTTTAAACAAGGTCTTTAGTTCAAATCTTGTAAAAGTATAAAAATAACGTGTTTCTATTAAGGGAAAAAAAATAATTAATAAGATTTTCTGGTGAAGATTAATTATAAAAAAGTTAATGATATTTCTTACCAATAACAATTAAAAAAAATAAATATGATTTATACAAAAATCAAATTCAAACTTTTAATCATGTTTGCACGCAACCTAAACTAGAATATGAAGTCCTGCAGAGAATTCAAGCATGCTATAATACTAAGAAAATGAAATTTTGCGAACAATCACCAAAAAATCAGACCCAGGCATCTGCTCATGACTTACTTATCTTGATTTTCTTTTTCCATTTTCATTCAATTAATACGGCTATTACAAAAATCATATTCAGTCACATTTGCAGCCACCCTAAACTGAAATTTGAAGTGTGGAGACCATCATAATCCACGCGTGCTATAATTACTAAGATGATGACATTTTGCGAACAATGACCAAAATCAGACCGTAGCATGCAGGTACTCAGGACTTACGTTAGGACCATCCTCGAATGTCGTCCATGTTAATGAAATATGCTACTTTAATTAAGAGCCTATCTATCCTCCTCAACCTTTCTCTACAAAGGAAACATTAAAGTTTTTTGGTGAGCACCGGTGCGGTATAACATGTGAGGAGCATTGTAGAACCGCGAGAGATATATATTCATGAGTAATTAATAGAGTTAGAATCATATGGTGTATAGTTGAAAATGATGGTGCCACAATTTGGCGATGACTTGTAAATTGGAAAGTAGTTGAAAGAGGACTTGATGAACTACGTGACGTTGCTTGCTTTGAACCTTTTTCATTGGATGCTTAATGCTTTAGATTCGTCGAAGGAATTGAATGGGTTGCCGGCTGTCGCGCGGTGCATGTGTGAAATTTCTAGATTTTATTAATGATAGAAAAATCACAAAGAGGATATGCAAGAAAGTGAATGAACCCTAGTTCGATCCAGTGAAAAGTTCCATTACTGTGGGAGCTCTAGACCAGGCCGGGGGTTGGGAAGCATTAAAAATAAAGAAGAAGAAAAGACGATGTTATATATTGTTGAAAAATTAGAAAACCCAAAACATGGTTCAGATCAAAACTATACACATAGTTTGCAAATAAATAGAGTTGTTAGGTTATATATATATATATATATATATATATATATTGCAAATAAATAGAGTTGTTAGGTTATATATATATATATATATATATATATATATATATATAGTTAGATTTGTTAGTTAATTTAGAATTTGAATATATCCAACTTCACAAGGGTCAGAATCTGAGTAATTAAGAGGAACAATATAATCTATTACAACTGTACAAAAAATAAATTAAATAGAACATGTATGATAAGTATGAATCAGACACAAATGCAAAGAGATGAAAGAATTCGAGCCCAACAATGTTGTCTCCTTAAGACAATTTGTTTCCTCCAATTGATGCCAAAGGTTGATGAACAATTGTCTCTTAGGATAGAACGGATCAACGTCTGAAGATTGATGACACTTCAAATCAACAGCCCAAACGAACAAAGCTAATGCTTGAAGAACCACTCACAAAGAGTGAAGAGTTATGTGATATGAAAATGCACTAATGTCTAAGCGAGAATATCTATCAAAACTCTATCAGTTTTCTTACTTCTTTTCTTAATGTCTCTGTGTCTATTTATAGACAATAAACAACCTTGATGAAGAGTTGCCGATAAACCATCGCGACTCTTGGCGATGAATTATCGTAACCGTTGGTTATGAGAGCGGTTGAGAGTAGTTATTTTTCTAACCTTTCCCAAGAACGGTTATGAGTAGTTATTATTTTGAATTGTTAACCACCTCTTATTCATAACCCATGGAGTTTAAATAAAAACTCCAACATATATATATAAATTTTTTTGGATATATTCTGTTGTGAGTTTAATTTTCAAACAAAAATGTATGTAATTTATTACCAATCATCTTATGTAAAAAAGTTTTATACTATTAGTGTGTTATTATATAATTAAATTAAATTTATTTATTATAGATAGATAAAAACGATTTTGATTATTTTATAGAAGATTTTAAGTTTTCATGAGTTGTTTTATAATTATACTTTAATCTCTAATGACTTAGTAGAGCTTGATTATGCATACCCGTCTAAAAAAGGATAACAATTAATTATAATAATTAACGTAAGTAATTGTCGTGTGAAGATATATAGTATTTACAGACGTAACCAAGCTT